>JADDOH010008643.1:172619-197363 GCA_016648135.1 Agrypnia vestita | reverse complement strand
AATTGAAAAAGCTTGAAAGGTGGGTACCTCACGAATTGAGTGAAGCAAATAAACAAACGCGCGTTGACTGCTGCGTTGCATTACTCAACCGGCACAATAATGAAGGGATTTTAAATCGAATCATTACCTGTGATGAAAAGTGGATCCTGTACGATAATCGGAAGCGCTCATCGCAATGGCTGAACCCTGCCGAACCAGCCAAACCATGCCCCAAGCGAAAATTGACTCCAAAAAAGTTACTTGTGAGCGTTTGGTGGACTAGTGCTGGTGTCGTTCACTACAGCTTTCTTAAATCTGGCCAGACGATTAGGGCAGATGTCTATTGTCAACAACTGCAAACCATGATGGAAAAGCTAGCTGCAAAACAACCGAGGCTGGTTAATCGCTCTAGGCCACTGCTGCTTCAT
This sequence comes from Agrypnia vestita, assembly GCA_016648135.1. Classification (NCBI taxonomy): domain Eukaryota; kingdom Metazoa; phylum Arthropoda; class Insecta; order Trichoptera; family Phryganeidae; genus Agrypnia; species Agrypnia vestita. The sequence continues at coordinate 196,956 of JADDOH010008643.1, read as the reverse complement.
GATAACGCTAGACCACACACTGCACAACAGACGGCTACCAAATTAGAGGAGCTTCAATTGGAATGTCTAAGACATCCACCGTACTCTCCGGACCTTGCCCCAACAGATCACCATTTTTTCGAAATTTGGATAACTTCTTGCAAAGGAAATAATTCAACTCCGATGGGGCAGTCCAAACCGCCTTCAAAGATTTTATTGATTCCCGTCCGAATGTTTTTTTTAGTAAAGGGATCGATGGACTACCTATGAGATGGCAAAAGTGCATAGATAGCAATGGTACATACTTTGATTAAATAAATATATTATAATAAAAAAAATCGGCTTTATGTTCCTCCCATACTAAACGCCAATTTCATATGTAAGGACCTAATATTTAATAATTCAGGTGTTTATAAACTTTCGTGTATAGTTTGTGTAGCGTTTTATATAGGAAAAACCTGTCGAAATTTTAATGTAAGAGTAAAAGAGCATTTGAGATGTCTAAATAATCATGGTTTTTCTGAATTTGTAAAGCATTTATTAGAAAATGATCACGGTTTTAATAAAAATTTAGGACTTTCATGGGAAAGACCATATATGCCTCTAGCATAGTCCATTCGAATATGAAAGAAGCTGATTTAGAACATATTTGAAAAATTTGATTATGTGTGGATATTTTTACGATGGAATTGGTGAACTTTGTATTGTATAAAGTGATTACTTAAGCCAGATCATACAGGTCATAAGTCCTTTGCTACCCCAATAAGGACTTAAATACACTTTTCCCATATAAATTGCATCGTCTCTAAGAGATATGTAATTGTTTCAAACAAGGATACAATGTCGATCGATATAACATTCTATCTATCTTTCTCTCTCTGTTTCTTATATTCTGTTGATTAATTTTTTTATTGTGTTGTTTCAGGTAAGATTAATTTCATCAAGATCTCCTAGTACGCAAAGTAGGAAACGGCAAGGAAATAGCATTCAATTCGAAACATTTGTGAGTACTATTGAGCTTCCTTACACTGTACCTATCTATTAATATCGACTCGTTTTCTATCATAAATAAGCGCTAATTGAATAAATTTACTCGAAGCTATTTTATGTCTAAAGAACAGCCTCTCTATATTTCCTTTTGGTTGCGGAAAGAACATCAGGATAATAACTGATAAACTTAAAATCAGTTTTGTTTTAAAGTTATCGGATAAAAAAACACGTTATTCCCATTGTTGAAGTACCTTTCCTGGTACGACAGCCCCTCTGATATACTTTAGAGGCTTTCAATGCATGTACATTATAATATAGTCTTTTTTAGAGACATAGAATTTCAAAATGAAATAAAACACATGAAAATCGTGGTAATTACCATAATATTGGCTTTATTGCAAATATAATTTGGACGTAGTTATGCGAAAAGGATCCATGTGAAGGAAAAGCATGAACATTATTTTATAGATTTTTTAGAGGTACAGAAATTCAAAATGAAATAAATGACATAAAAATCGTGTTAATTGCCATTGGCTTTACTGCGAAGATAATTTGGAAGTTGTAACGCGAAAAGGATCCAATACACAACATGGTCAACAGTGACTCAAGTGCACTATACTGATGCTAAATATCGAAACTATCTGTGGTACAAATTGTATTGGTTATTTCAAACGTCAATATCTCTACAGTGACTTTGTGTGGATTGGATCCTTCTCGCTTAACTACGGCTATTTTATACTCAAATATAAGGTGTTGTTTTTAGAGGTTTGAATTTTTGAATATTTCAATTCTGAAAAGACCCTTATAAATAATATTACATTTTAAACAGTTTTCCGATATTTGACTTGTTTCCGTTAATGACCAAAAAACTCTCCCCACCGAATAGATGAAATGCCATTAAACTGCTATGCAGTTTGGTGTATGAATATATATCTGTAATAAACAAAGAAAATAAATACTTATTTAAATTAGTTATTAACTATACCTGGTGACGAGAAGGACTGCTCATTTTGAAATTATAGTAGTAAAAATAATAATTTTACACATAAATAATTTTTGTCTGAAATTGAATAATTTTGAATAAAAAATAAGTAAAGCAAGTAAAAGTGAACAAAATATTATTAATAATCAATTAAATTTAACGAGAATTTTATTTTTACGAGAAACGAGTATAGAAGTCTTATATACGATGGGCCAGGGCTTACAACCTGTATGATACAGCTGAAGTGGTCACTGTAGACAATGCAAATTTCATCAATTCCATCGTAAAAACATCCACACATTATAAAATTTTTGAAAGTTGTGTATGTAAATATTCCAAATCTGAAAAACTTTTGTATATTTAATGGGACTACGCTAGAGACATGTGTAGTCCTTCTCATGAAACAGTACATACTTTTATATTTTTAAAGTGGAGTATTAACTGATATCCATCATGTTTTTTTAAATATTACTTTTTTGTTTAGATATGAATAACTCCCCAATTATCAGTTTTTCCCGTTGCGTGATTTTTATTCCACAATATCGTAGGGGTCGGTATTGGAGGCGTACAATTTGTATTCTGGCACACTGCCTTAAGAAATAATAATACATTTGGCGATCGTAAATAAAAAGTGTTTTATAACGTTAGTGATAATGTGCTTTGATTTCCCTAATTCCCATTTTTCGTCCATGCCTAATCTCCACACGATCTCGCGGCTTGACCGACGCGGCGGTTGATTTACCGGCCCAGACCTTATTTCGGCAAAATAAATTATTTTCACAATACGAAAGAAATCAATTTCACAATCTGAATGAAACACGAACTGATTTGTTTTCGAATCACGAACTCTGAACGGGCCAAATTGTTTTCAGAACACGGACGAAAAAAGGATCCGACTGTTTTCTAAAAACAAGGTTAAACTCGTTTTCTTCGCGTCCGCTATACATTCTTGCGCGCGAGCATCGGGTGGATGTTTTGTTTTTCAGTCTAGATTCTCACATTTATTTAGCCTTTGGTGCGTGAAATTGTTGCTTTAATTATCCTAGATAAATTCGTGTTCGCATTCAGTTAAAGAAACTGATTTGGTTCTTATTCTTTACGTCTTGTGTCTAGTACACAAATACATATATAGTAAAAAAAAACAGTACAACTTTTATCAACTTATCAGGCAACAGTTGAAAAATAATTTTTATTTTAAATTTTCAATATAAGTGGTGAAAAAAAAGTACATTTTTATAATAAAAAATAGCTGTAACCGGTAAAAATTACGATATTTTTACATGCCGGTTTTTCATTTGTATATAAGTGCATGATGTTTTTCTGTCTCGAATAAACGTGCACTTGAGAAAAAAGGCACATCACTCACATAGGAGGTGCCCCACGGAAATAGCGGAACGGCAGCAGTTAAAAGAATAGTACGCTCAAGTAACAACTATACGAAGACTTCCAAAACGAGCGTAAAGTCGTCCAGTACAAGATGTCCGTACACAAAGAGACAATGCAAAACTCACCTCTGGATATCCGATTTGCCACAAACTCGGTACTCTTCAGAGGTGGACTGTATGATGATGTGGATTCCGTCTTCACCATGCAGATATTCACTCTCACGAATGATTATATGAGATAGTTGCGAGTAAAGATAAAAACAATAAAGGTATGAAACATGAGCGGTGGATCGAATTATGACAAATATTAATAACAGGTGGAGAGTTAGCCTACCCCGCTCATGCACAAGCGTTCGATAAACATATTATAAAAAAAATGTATACGGATACTGGCGCGACCAAATAGTTTAATATATACCTTAAGTGTCAGTAAAAGAACGACAACTTTGTAAAAAATTACCCATTTTTTTTATTCTCCGACCCGACCGAGGGTGGTAACCCCTTAACAGGAAGAAAATAAGGAATTGCAAACAGCTGTTTTGGTTCTTTATCTATAAAAACAATAATAAAATGACGAGGCATCAGGAATGACTGATGACTGGATGAAGAATTGCGTGCTAGAAAAGTTATCAAAAGCGTGCGCAGTTATCGGGACCCTCGGGGTGAAAATAATCGGAGGTTTTTCAAATTCGGAACGGCCGGCTTTGTCGTCACGTCAAGTCGCGTTTTAGATATCGGCCTTTAAACGATATGCCGCATATACCGTGTAGCTCATATTAAACGGAGGCTTTCCCTGTTAAATGCTACAGGCGATTAGGATGCCCGGCCGAACACGAACAGTTCCTTTCGTGAAAAATATATTCGGGGCGGGGCAGAGCGCTAATAAGCATTTATTATTGTGTACAATAATAATTATTAAAATATTACATTGCGGGCATTATTAAAGCAAAGCGTTCAAACAAATACGTTACCACGGTGATAAGGGACATATCAGGCGCGTGTAGTGGGAACTGAAGCATGACTTTTACCTACACACATCTTGAAAAAAAAAGAATTAACTATACATCCTTAATTAATTATATATATATACATATATATATATATATATTTTAATATATATATTATATATAAATATATAATATTATATATTTATATATATATATATATATATATAATATATTATATAATTTATATTTTTTATTATTAATATTATTTCATATTTTCTAGATTTTAAATATCATTTAATATTTTATCGATGTTTTTTCTTAAACACGTGTCTGTGTAAAAGTCATGCTTTAATATAGGAACGTACTGCATGCGCCTGGTCTACGTATATACAAGTGTACTGAGAAGTGCTGCGGAATATCGAGACAAGAAAGCTCGAGTATCTTGGACATATTATGAGAGGACCAACTGAGATATGCTGTAAACCAACTCATCATTGATGATCCATAAGTGGTAAAGGAAACGTAGGAAAACGCCGCATATCATGGCTACGTAACATGAGGGAATGATATAAGTGTAACTCGATTGAGTTGTTCCACGCGCCGGTAAGTAAAGTTGTGATCGCCAGAATGATCGTCGATCTCCGATAGGAGATATAGGAGGCACCATAAGAAGAAGTATGCGTTGTATCCAGATGAAGAGATCATTGGCACCGAATGTTGGCTTGTTGATGATAAATCAATAAATAGTGGTTTTAAACAAACCGTTTTCTTATTATTAACAAAATAAACAATTAACTACTAAAATAGACTAACATTACTGCGCGACCTTAATAAAAAATTTAAGGATACTTTAGTCATAGACGTCGAAGTCCTGTCAATGAATGTAACGTTCGCTAGTTGAATAAAAAATTAACTGATCAAATCAAAGAGTAGCTTTTTGGTTTAATGCTCACGACGCTCACCTAGTGGTCTGGTGGTCGGGGGTTCGAGCCCCATTACAGGACACTAGCAAGTTAATCCTGCTTTCAAACTCATCTTGGGTATTCTGCCATGTGAATACGACTTTTGGATTCCATTGCGAATTTCATTATCAGGACTGATGTACGAATGCTGCTGTATACATGGGCCTTGGGATAATGCATCCTGCGATCGATTAAAAAACGGAAACTTAGACCAGAGAGATCTTCTATAAACACGGTAGAATATCCAAAAAACTCTAACCTCATGATCCAATTAATATAATAATAAGCGTCAACTTTTGTACCCGTGCATGTATTCTTCTGCAGTATATATATTCTAGGTCTGTTTACCCGCAGGAATAGAGGCGTCTGTAAATATTACTAAGGCATATTAAGTTGGAGAAAGAATTTTTCACCCACCACGTGTTATTATCCAGGTCGTGATGCATGAAGATGGATCGCCCGCGCGAGCAGACTCTCCTATTATTGTCTCCCCCTGACAACCGAATGACTTGCCGACACGGTATCTATCTGCGCAGACTATTCTATTTGGAATATTATTTCTGCCATAATTCCATCGTGATGTATTTCTAAAAATCATTATTTTTCCTTCTCCCGCATCAGGGTGGGCAGCCTCAAATGCGATCGATTAACTTGAATAAGAAGAAGCAAAATTTGTGCGCCGACGTCCTACGTATACAATAATATTGATTTTTTTGACAATAATATTCTTGTTCATGTTTATTTTTTTAAATAATTAATGATTGCATTTGTCTATGCCTCTCCATTTTGTACAAATTTTAAAGTAAAAGGCTTTAAAACCGTATATGTATACGTAAAATAACAAAAAAATAATGATTGATAATTATTTTAAAAATAATAACTAGCAACGGAAAGAGAAAGGTGAAGAAGGGCACGTGTTTTTTGTTTCGCCCTTGTATGGAATGAACAAAATACGTTTTTCTTATATGAATTTTCCAAAAATGTATATGTTACCATTATTTATAATCCTATAAAACAAAGGAATTTGATAATTTGATAGATATGAAAATAAAGGCGGCAAAATTCAAATAAAATGTTTTTGAGATAAATACAAAAAAACTGTCACTACTCAAATAAATTTCTCTGAAATCTATAAAACCTACATTTTATTGGAAATCATTTTTTGAAAACAATCGCTACCCACCTCACTTTCAATTTTACATTAGTACGTGAATAGATAAATATATTTTTTAATTTGGTTATTCAGTCTAAAATTGATATCAATTCTCATTTTTCTATGAAGCGTCCAATTTGAAGTGCATAATACTGCCTTTGCTTTAAATAGTGATTTTGAATGTTCAAATATACAATTTGTCAACAATAAGTCATTCTAACACAACTTGCAGTATATTTGCATATTTACACACATCATAGAGCATGATTTATGCTCTATGATATGTGCTGATTGATCTGAATTTTTATTCGTAGATTACAATAGGTAATATGTAAACCTTATAAAAAATTTTCAGATTCATACAAAAATAAATATATCCATATGAAATGCATATTTTTATTCCCAAATGCCTTTCAACACGCTTGAAGACAAGTGAATTTCAATTGATGTTCCAAACAATAGTTATGTCCTCTCTTTGGTTAGCCGGTAGAACAAGGAACTTGAATTGAATAAGTTGGAAGACTTTTTGATGTTGCATTTCCGCAACTTAATACGAAAAGAGAAACGTGTTCAGTGTTCCGTATCCTAAAGATCAACGAAAAAAAGGTATATTTTAACGGAATCTCTTTAGTTTCACTTGGCCCTGCCTTTTGAAATTAAAACTCCTAAAGATTCCGCACTGAAAACATTGTGAAAATTTCAAGAATTTATTTTCGCCTCCGCTCTAAAAAGTTTGACTCAATTTTTACAGGCAAAATAGTGTTTTAACTCTTAAAATAGGATGGTTGGAATGTTCAACGGAATATAAAATTATGAGAAGTTTGTTTATATTGGAAAAGCCCAGAGGCCAGAGTCCAGAGGAATATCTTTGGCTTGCTATCCAAATGATGAGTGCAAATTAAGTAAGTAACTTACTATCGTCTTCATTCATGCAAATTAAGTAAGTAACTTACTATCGTCTTCATTCATGCAAATTAAGTAAGTAACTTACTATCGTCTTCATTCATTCGATCCACAAAATAAATGAATCAAAAATACATTTTCTTTGAGAAAAAACAGAAAATATATTTTAAGTATTTTTTTTCTAAATAATATTTTAGTGTTTGAGAAGTTTTCCTCTAATTTATAAACTTCTAAACTTTTTTCTTTTGTTATTAAATTGCCTTGAAGTAATGTCTGATCACGGAAATTTCGTGCAGAGTAGCTACTTTTACCCCCTCTCTCGAGGGTATGTTACTGTTTTTACTGCCATAATATTATAATATGCTTAGCTTAATCTAAAATTAATTCTAAAAATAACATCTACTGCAAGAAAACTTCATAAAAATAGCTACGAGACAGCAATGAAGTTTTTTGATCACCTGGTATAAAAACTTTTGAGCTGGATCCGTAAAAATGGATAGAGTTTCTTCTTGTTCTGTTTTGTTACTATTCTGTTTTAAATATTTAAAGTTATGGTTACAGTTATACGGTTTATTATATATAATTAATTGTATTATTTATTTATTGTTTACGTTAGCAAGTTGATGTAAAAATATATTATAACTAGCTGTAACACGGAATGACGAAACATTGCTGCACGTCTTTGCTAAGCCCTAAAATATATTTATAGTATCTTTTTGGCGATTCACGAAGAGGCGGCGTAGAGCTGCCGGTTTGGGTTTGCTGGCAAAGGGTTAAAATTAATTAATTAACAGGTCAAAAGCACAGGGCTAGTGACCTGAATGATATTACATTAGTGATCACTTTACACAATGCCACGTTCACCAATTCCATCGTAAGAACATCTACACGTTATCACATTTTTTTAAAGGTGTTTATATATATTTTCTCTAACTATGCTATAGCCATCTATAGTCGAAAATTAATAATTCCCATGACATAGACACATACATATGTGGCGCTGATAGTAATACAACATGTTTAATATCGCCTTGTGAGACTAGTATAATTTATCTAAATTTTATATTTTTAAATATAACTTATAACTTTAACTTTAAAACTTATATTAAAAAATTATATAATATAACTTTAAACTTCGGAGGCCCTCTTAGCCCAGTGGGCATTACACTGGATTCTCATACCGAGGGTTCCGGATTCGATTTCCGGTGAGGTCACAATTAATCTATGTGATTTACTCAAAATATATCATAATACCGCACAAGTATTGATATATTCAATCTGAATTCAAGTACTACTAAGAATGCGATGTTTGCGAGAGCGTTGATTTAAAAACTGTTTTCATATTTTGCTTATTATTTTTGATATTTATCACTATGTACTTCATAATTGTTTTTCATATGTTGTTTTTTCACTTTTCTTTTTGTTTTATTGGTTATTATTATTGTTGATTATAATTAATATTATTTAGGTACTTATTGTTTTTCATATTATTGCTTGTCATACTTTGATTCTCACTTTTTTGGTTTATTGCTCCTCTTTCTGTCATATTGTTGGTTAGCTTTAGCGTTTAAGATCTGAAATCATATTGGTATATGAATCTTTCTTAATTAAGTTCCAGTTAAATATTTCAAGATTACGTTTGTTTTGTTGATTACTTGTAATTGAGAACATGTGAATACTCTGTATAAATAAATAAATAAATAATATTCTTTCAGATAAGTATTAGGATCTTTACTTTTTTTTCCAAAATATATGCTTCAATGTACGACTGTGTGCGCCTGCTATTTAATATTCATTTTAGAAGAAGCGTCCCTACTAATAATGTCATAATGGATGGATACTAACACTTAAAATGTCTTTGGAAGCTATTTATTTTCAATAGAGGAGAGGTACAAAAAGTGATGTTTAATAAATGTTGGCTGGGACGTCCGCGACACCTCGTCTCGGTCCAGTTCAATTACGGTTCATGGCGTTCAGAGCGAGCTTTGACAGCCCGCTCCTGTCTCTGCAGTTGCTTTGCAACCTCGCTGACAAATTATTGTGTTGTGCGTCTTTTCCCATCGGAGAGACGTTTCGGCGTGACGTCGAGAATTCCAGTCGACATTCGAATGACAATCAATAATCTCCCGCTCTCCGTGCTCGCTTCACAGTGGCAATTCTTCAAAACCATGTTATATATTTTTATAAGTTAATATTTGCGATTTGATTAATTAATTACTAGTACTATAGAATTTTTCGACTGAGAGCCAGCGACCGTCAGCCTTTATTATCTCTTACCTACTATAGTATGTATATATACTAAAGTATGTATACTATAGTAGGTAAGAAGGTTTGTATATTATGACATCTGAGTTCGGATGATTTTGTCATCTATAAATAATCAGTGATTTACGTTATAGTAACAAATCTGAATTATATATATTTTATTCGGGCCACCATTAACCAGATACCTTATATCTTAACGTTTTACTTACACATTTTTTGCACCTGTTTTGCTACCTCAAATGTCTTAATATCAAAACCTTCTTACGTACTGCAGTGTATATCTACAGAAAATATTTCAGGTTCGATAAGTCTGTCTGTTGCTGGCTTTTTATGTAAAAAGTGTTCTGATTATAAATGCCATCTACACTCTGTAATTTATTCTTTACCAAGTAATATATCTGCTGGCTTAAAAACATTCTTAGATTTTCACGGCCGTTCAGAATCTTCTGGTTTGAGTTTTCTGGGAAATTCTGGGAGTTTCTACGACCTGACGTCCCGGGTCCCATTGCGGGGACCATCATCAGGACTGATGTATTATAATGCGTATTTTGTGCTAATCTAATTTTGTGCTAATCTATTATTATTCATAATAGATATTTATTTATTATTATTATTATCTTATTATTCATAAAAGTTTTTACCGAAGCAAATACGTATAATGTGCTAACATTATCCATAAGATTTCTCATTTCTAGATAATGTATTTTAATAAAAAAAATAATGGCACACTTTATAATTAAGAGATAATTTTAATAAATAATAAAAATTATTGTTGTTAGATGTTGTCGAGTGACTAAATTATGAATGAGGTTTCCACAGAATTTCACTAATTTTAGATTCGATTGGATTTAATTGCATACGGATGGATTATATTTTGCATACGATTCTATATAATGCAGTGATAAGAAAATCCGAGCGTAGTGTCAAGATAAAACTGACCGTTTTCAAATCTGTATACAGGCCCACCCTAATATACATATATCCATCAAATTTGGATCGTAACGGAGAGAGTGAGAGCAAGGATCCAGGCTACCGAGATGAGTTATCTAAGGGGGGTAGCGGGAGTCACATTGATGGACAGAGTGAGAAGTGCCGACATAAGGCACTCGGTATAGAGCCCCTACTCTTACATATAGAAAAATCACAAATGAGGTGGCTTGTACATGTACTAAAAATCCCAGAGGAACGAATACCAGCAAGAATCCTCTTCGAAACCTCCGAAGGAAGATGACCGGTTGGTCGCCCCAGATTGAGCTGGGAGAAACAAGAAAAAAATGTGTATGAAAACAAAATGCCTCTGGACTGGTTGACTCATGCGGAAACAGCGCAAGACAGGGGAATATGGAAGCACCCTATCGAGTCTACTAGGATAAGAGGATAAAGATGACGATGGTTGGATTTAAAATTGGATATGGATATGAAATAGTTTTGTAAATTTATGTTAAGTTAAGTGAAAACCTTTCAAGATACTTCAAAAGAAAATTTGTGCCTAGCTTGTTGAAAATACATACTTACAGTAATAATTAACTCCTTTACTTTGTACTGAAATCTGTCTGAAAGCTTTTCGATGAATTGTGATGTTGCCGAAATTATTTCCGATTATTAAATGCTTGCGGAACGTTTGTTAACGGCTTTCAGTTAAATCCATTAATAACAAACAGAGTTTGCAGGGAGATTTAAACTATTGATCCCACGATCGACAAACAACTTTAAACTTTATAAAACATCAAGACCTCCAAGTCTACTAGACTTTCCACAAGTTCATTTCCACGAAGTGTTTAATGTGGCACTTCGGTCGTTTGTCCAAACAAAACTGAACCTATTTAAATAACTCCCCAATAATGATTTTTAGCACTTAGTTAAACGACGTGTTATTTATTAGTGATCTTTTGAAGCAACGGTGAAAATGATATTTTAGGTTTTAACGATTTCTAAACTGGTGATCCTACATTTAATTTTGGACATCATGTTTTAATGGTAACTGACCATTGTTAGGATCAGTGTTCATAAATGGATTTGTAATATTGGTTCCAAAGAATCAATGTTTAATCATTAATGTCTGTGTGTACAACCTTCTTTATAACCGATTATTGCAATTCTTCACAATTCATGCAAAAAATCTCTATAATTTTAATGAAATACTTATATAATTAAAATAGGTTTTAGCATTTGTTGATTGCAGGAATAACAAATTTATGTTTATAGGTAAAATGTTAAATAAAAAATATAAAAAAAAAATAAAAAAATCCATGAAAAATTGAGTGATCGCTTTTTATATTCCGGACATAATATTAGCAATGATAACATTTCGTGGAGTTTTCATTTCATACTATACTTTGGCCCATTATAACTGAAAAAATAAAAATCTTAAGTCTGTTCTTAAACCATTTAATTCCACAAGCATGGCTTACTTTCTTAGATAAGCGCTTGAATTCTCTCTATTCTTTGATTTGAAAACGTGCGCCCTGTACTTAAAAGCTATGTTAAAGACGTATCCATGTTTATAAAAAACATTTTTCTTATGTGGGTAGGTAATTGCGAGCACGTAGTAGATATGTTAAATACATCATTAATTTTTCCCAACCCTTGCGGATAACTTTGACCTCCACGCACCTGCATATTTTCATCCCTTGGTATTGCCACTCGGTCGGCATTTTCTGTTTATATCGGTGGCACCAAAAGGCTCCACAAGTTGAATTATTCGCCCGGGGCTACAGGAGATTCCCATGTGGATTTTCCGGGAATATTATACTACGATGTATGTGTGATGTACGAGTAATACGTGTTGTACGAGTGTATACGTATTGAACGAGTATACACGTGTTGTACGTACAGCGGCGCGTGGCAGTAAGAGTGATTTTGAAACGCAGGCATTGAAACATTTCTCGCAGAAAAAATTCTAAGCGCCAAATCAGGATTTTAATTATATTTACAAAGTTTTGTCATCAAGCCCCACAGTAAAATATTTTACCGTATTGTGTTCGAAAAAGCGCGTAAGAAAAATTAATTTGAATATTTTTAACTTTTACCTAGTGGTAAGTCCTGGCATGATCAGATAAACTAATTATTTATAATATCCAAAATTCTATAAAACCAGCTTTCTTTACAAATAATAAATTATGAGTAATACTATATAGATGATATTATATAATATAATTAGTAATGATTGCAATCATTTTTATACGGGTGAAACTGGAGAGTTATGAAGCATTTAAGATTTGTAAATAGCTATTGCTATTTTGAAAACATACCGTTATTTTGATATTAACAACGGTTTAGAAATTTAAATGCAGATAAGGTTACAGTAAGATAAATAGGAAATTAGATAAAGTGTTAAAAGCAAATACAATATTAGTAATCATGTTTTTTTTGCAAATATTTACGTTTTAAATTGCATTTTAAGCAAGGGCTGATGTGTGTCAACACCTTGATGATGGACCCTGCAATGGAATGCGAAACGTCAGCCCGAAAGGTCGTAACAACATGGCAAATACATATATATATATATATATATATATATATAATATATATATATTATATATATTACGTTAATATAAAATTTTTACTGTACGTTGAATTCCGATGCAGGGACCATCGGCTCCGAAACATGTTGATTATTCATTGAATTTTGATTATATACAATGGATTTTCTTTTTATTAATATAAATAATGTTACCATAACGTTATTTTGATATTATTGAAGAAACTAATTATAATTGGAGCTCAGTTAAAAGCTTCGATGTTAGCGTATCTCACAAGATGTATGAAATTATATAAGAGTGGTGCGCCACATTTACTTATTCCTCCGGAAAAACGGCATTATGGTAAGTAAGTTAGTTTTTCTTTCACCTTTCCGTGTTTCAGGGTCATTCACGATACCAATTTCATTGAGCTCTATCTTAGCTGGAACAGGAGCAAAATAATCTTAAAATATAAAGCGATTAATATTTTTGGTGTTCTTTATTATAATATAGTAAATTTTTGACAGTAATAATTAATTAATTACCCCTGGTTATCATGGTATTTTACTAAATAGCTATACGTTGCTATTATCATGCATAAATGATGTTTTGTTAGAAACATTTGAAAATAAGTTATTAAATATATTTCCTTAAACTTCATTTATTTTTAAATTGTTAAGTTTTCAAGTCAGTTCGGTTGAAAATATGTCAATTACGAGCAGTCAATCAGTGAGGTTATTTCATGTCTAAATATAGACGGGCGAAGATGTTTATCATAAATTATTTTTATATTATAGTGAACTAAACACGAATACTCCATGCTTAAACTCAGTGCGTCCTTGCAAAGAGATGTTTTATACCGCACAACACTGCGTATAAAATACTTGAGAAACGAAAACTTTGATCCGATTGTGGGGTTTCCGGACCACTGGTTACATGAGTGTAACGAGTTCAAAAGTTAACGTCTACCCCTAAAAACTTCTTAATGGAACCCCTTTTATTGAAATTTGTGAGCACAATTATTTAGTAATACCAACTTCTTTATTGCCCGAAAAGAGAAGATACTTTAAATAATATTAAAAAAAAAAAAAAAAACAATTTATAAAGCACGTTTTGAGTGGGCCTGAAATTCACTAGAAGCTTGCATTTACATCTATGTGTAATTTTAAATAAACTAGCTAATCTCGGGATTTCATTATTCCAGTGTTCATAAATGTAATTGTAAAAAATCATCAACAATATCACAATAATCTCTGCGTGGATAAAATTAATACTTATACATATTAGTTCATTTCGCATAAATAGCCCCCATGTAGTACCTACGTGAAAGTAGAAAAGTGTTAAGGGATTAAATTAAATAGATCTAGGTACTAAATATACACTGTTAGTTTTGCTGAATGACTCAATCAATGATGTTGACGGTGTGGTACAGTTCATTTTTTGCTGTATTCTCCAAATACAGTTCTTTTGAAATCCATTCGGATTTTATTTTTCCAGTATCACTACTAGTAAGATTTTGTTTAACTTGTCTTCGAGCACCAAAACGGTTTGATTAATATGCTATTGATTTCTTGCCTGATCTTTCGAGCACATTTTGAGAAATATATTTAACTTAATTTAATTAGTAAATTTTTAAAAAAAATGGCTGCGTCATGTCTACTTCTGTGGAGCTCCCCCGTGACTGACTTGCACCTTTCCCAAGTGCATGTGTGTTCGAGACAGAAGAGAAGATTATGTAAGTACTTATTTAGAAATGGAATATCTACAATGTAGCATACGGATTTGCAGTCCGATAAACCATTCGTTGAAAACTAACATTAATTATTTTTCAAACCTTCATAATATTACAAAAAATATTTTTTTCCAAATCAGATGGTTTGCTCCACGGAAATAAACATGACCTGGCCCTTTTTTAAATTTCCAATTAAATACTAATTTAATATGGCAATAAAATATGTACAAAAAAATAATTGACTATTTGTAAAAAATCACCCAATTTATACCAAAATTTTATTCTCCCAGGGTGGGTTAACCCCTATCGGGCAGTTTTTTCAATAATTTGTCAGAGAGGATAGACAGCAGAGCCACACTCCCCGCGAACCTATGGTTCTCAAACTAAATAATGAACGCCGATAAATAATGCACCGCCGATCGTCTGAGTCTGCCGGCGCGCATCCAGCCGGCGTAAGACACGTCATTGACACTCCGCCGCGCCACTGAAATGTTATTTATTTATTTTTAAACGTCCCCATGACATATTACCGCCGTTTAGGTGACAGCGGTCGGAAGTAGGATTTATTTATATTTTACGCGACGAATGAAATTAACCCGTTGGAAATCAACTAACGCAACGTGTTCACGGTTATTTTAACAAGATTTTTTCTTAAGCCGCGGACACGTCTCTTTGAGCCGGGGTACAGAGCGGGTACCCGTGTGTTGGCGCACTGAGAGTGCTGACTTTTTATCTGACATAACTGAGGATTGCGCTTATTGATTCAAACTCGCTTTCACGAGAGCAAGGTTATTGTATAAATCTAAATTCGTGAAATACTAAACACTATACATCGCATCTTGATGTTATATGGCGATTAGCCGCAACATACTTAAATAAAAATATTCTTCTTGCCATCTCCTATCGGAGGTCGGCGATCGTATTGTCCATCCCGACTACATTAACCGTACGGAACAACTCAATCAAGTTCCGCTGGTACCAGTCCCTCAGTTGGCGTCTACAGGAGTTTCTTTTTCCAATTGTTTTCCTCTGAATGATGAGTTGGTTGAGACTTTACTTTGGTCCTCTCTGTCTCTCCTCTCTCTGAGATATTCGAGCGTTCTTATATCGATGATCCGCAGCACTTCATCCGCCCAGGAAATATATCAAAAGCGGATTAATTATTTAGCTTTGTTTAGTGTCCATGCCTCCAAACCATATAAGAGGATGACGAAAATATAACATCGAACCATATGCATTCTTAGTCGCGCTTAAGACACAGTTAGAAAATAACGGTATTAAAAATAACATTTAATTATGTTAATAAATAAATATTAAAATAAAAATGCAAAAATGACAGAACGCGCTTGAGACAGCCTTTTTAAAAAAATATAATTAATTTATGATTAAAAAAAAGTCTATTATTTAATAATGTTAATTTTTTACGATAAATTTTCAAATTTACATTCTTTCATTCCTCAGTTTCACATTCATTGCATCCCTTAAATTTGTTCGAAATTCATTCCTTTCAGAATTCATGGGGATAGATGTAGAGTATGACTACAAACGCTCTTGTAAACTCTGGCATTGACAACCTTATATTTTCTCGAACATACTCGAGACTACTGCCACACGCTAACACTATTTTGACAATAACCTACATGAAATAAAAAATGTATGATTAGCTACTTATTCATTTTGGTTTTTCACACGCAAGCAGAGGGTTATAGGAGGAATTTGGAATGAATTTTTTGAAACACAAAATAAATAAATAATTTTAGTTTGTGTGGATGCTCTCTATTCATTCGACCCGTGCTACGACAGAGCAAGTGGGATAGGTAACGACCCGACAATTGTGGTGAACGGACGGTGTCGCACGAACCTAACTATTTCTGTCCTTCGGGTGAAATAAACTAACGCGGATGCATCTGCTCTATGTTCACTTCAAAGCCGACTCATATTTCAGTAACTCCTTTCATATTTTCAAATGAAATGATAATAAAATCATTACGATGGATGACATTAGTTAATTAAGCGATAAGTGTTATGTTTGTCTCTCTAAGCAATAGATATACATATCTATGTACATATATACAGAGATGAGATGAGATTTCTTAGACGTATGTTATATTATGATAGACATATATTATGATAGAGTAAAGAATAAAAATATTAGGATTAAATGTAAAACTGATCTTAGCATAATAAATATCCCCCAGTGAAGTCGAATGGGTTCTCATTTATTGTAGAATTGTGTTTTTTGATTAAGTTTGGTATCTTTTGACTACTATTCTATATTATTATTTACTCGACTGTATTGTAATATTAATTAAGATTTTTGATATATTAGATAAATAATATGTTACCTTTCACATTGTCTAATAAATTAGATTACCTACCTATATGATTGTAAGTGGTTATCCCTCATCACACACAAGAATCGTATTTTTTTTGGTGAGGTATATACATACAAACAAAATGAACTGTAAATATTTTTAAGGTATCTTTGTAATAAAATATTATATATATTATTAAATAAATAAAAAAAATTAAAAAAAAGATGCTTGGCTTGGGTATGTTGAGCGAATGAATGAGGAAATAATGGTATGAAAGATATATATAACACAAGTGTTGACGGCGCCAGAAAGAGAAAGGACTGTGAAAAGAAAAGACGTGGCACCTGGCTGTTAGAAGCATCAAAAGTTAGAAACGTCTAGCTTGCATGCGAAGATGTATGAATGTGTATCAGGTGAGAGTCAGGACAAAATAGTGTAGCGCTCTATCCTCTCTGCCTAACCCCATGGGAAAACGGCGTGATGGTAAGTAAGTAAGTTTATAAAACGAATTATTTTCAAGAGGAACCCGCGTTTGTTATGTTTTTACACTCACGACGTTTCAAGTAAATAACATTACTCATTCTTAAGGGCTTTTTATTTGGAAAAACTTGCCCTTAACTGACCAGTTAACTCGATCGTTAGAACCAAGAGCCAAAACGAAAGACATCTTAATACGTCAAAATTTTAGTAGGTAGGTACTTAACATTATTAATGTCGCGATTAACTGTACATATCTAATTTTTTATTTGTAAGCGTATCTAATTATTTTACTAAGTGGTTCTTCGTTTATTGCATGGGAAATTTAGATTTATTATTAATCATTTTTTTATTCATTTTTTATGAATCACAATCTAAGATGTTGTTCCTGTGAATCTATGATTTCTGTGTGTGAAAAATATTTATACCAACATACAAAACGGATATATTATCGGTAAAGTGTGGATAGAAAGCTAATTCTAGATTTAAAATTTTCAACATCTTATTTATTTAGGGGTTGTTTATTAGTATTACATACCTACTTGAATATTCTTCTGCTTCGGAATCGAAACAGTCGAATCTATTCGGCGCTATCTGTTCCAATCTGAAGCAGTCCTTACCCGGATGTCACTCCTTTCTGGAGTGACATCAACTGATCTATCCATCTATGTACATAGTTCTTCCGCGGGAATGGGTTTCGGTAAAGGCCTAGTCCACTAGCCTCTAGATTTTAGATAAATTTTTTATCTCCGAATGTTTTGTTTATGTATGTGTACGACATCATGTTCAATCTGGTGTATACTTTTTAAAACTCCCAAAGTAGCTATTAATATAATCAATTTCTAATATATTTTAATATTAGTACCTACCTACCATTAAATAGGCTAATAAAATATTTTTATTAAATCAATAAAACAATACAATTTTATTATTTTACCTATACAATGTAACAAAAAAAGTTTTACATATTATTATATAATAATATACAAAACAAAACAATTTTCATCGACATTTGAATTTGAGTTTATTCTAATATTTTTTATCTTATCTTAAGTACTTAATTTCTTATGTAAGATATTTAAGCAAGTTACCTAAAATAACTTCGCATAATGTAAAGTATACTCAGCAGTCACATTATTAATTTATTTTTTAATATTGAACGAATTATTTCCACATTTTTATTTCTTAATAAAATATCGCAATTCACATCTATTGAACGTAGTTTGCAATAATCTTTCATTAATTAAACATCTATTGTAAATTCCCTCTTCTTAATTTTCCTTTCTTTTTTACACACCTAAGTATAATTTTAAAAATGATGTGTCAATGTTTCTTTGTTCAAAATTCTTTCTCGCCAATATTTAAAATGACACTACTATTATTTCGTTGAATAACTTTATTACCGTAATGTATGAAACTATAAATCAATTATTCGATCTGCAGTTAAACTCCGTACCTATAATGTTTTTTATTGCTGAAACGGTTTTATATCGATGTGAAACGTATTAAAAATGTTCTCTCATCTGTTCATTTTTGTACCCTTTATTATTCAGTGCAGTGAATCTCAAAATACAACACATAGAATTACACCATGATCGTGTTTCAATATATACAAATACGATGTTGGCTGAATGCATTTCGAAGGCTAATTGAAATGTTTCTTGATTTAAACATTTTAGTAATAATTTTTTGTTCTACAGTGGGGTTGTTTTAACCTACATTATATCATATTTTATTTATATTATATCATGTTTTTATATTAAATGTCTTAAGAATTATATTTAATTATATTATCCTTTAAAGCTGGAGGCATCAATACCGATGATATTAATTTTTTTATATGAAAGCATTCTTCGCTCTATCTGCTAAGACTTTCGGACACATCTAAAATAAATTGGTAACGAAAATATGAGACAGTCACTCACCAGGAACTGGTCTTCTTGCTACTCTCAATTTTCGCACATTTTGTTGTTAGCTACTCGATTTTAAAAATTCATACAGGTTTTATATTCTATCATCATCAATATGAAAATACCACATCAAATTTAAAGCATTAAAAAATTAATTAATTAATTTTAAGCGATATTTTTACAAATAATAAAATATCATTCATTTATTATTATCAGAAATTTTAATTCTCAATAATTTTAAGTAATGTTATAAAATAAAATAAATTAGGTGTTTATTTTTAAGCCATAATTTCTACTAAAAGTATTCAGTACACCAAATCAATTACAAAATAAATATTCGGCTTTGAATTCTAAACTAACTCCCCAACTAAATATTCCTTTCATAATACCTTTGGTTGCCACTGATATACGAGTAGTGTGACATACGCAGCTGCTAACGTCAGAATCCCTCGTCATATCCTAGGGTGATGATTTGATACGCTCTTAGTGACAGATTAATAAAAATATTACCTAACGGCATACTTGTACAGGGAGGGGGCACACAAATATTCAGAAGACCCTTACGATAGACTTGTATATGATATGATAAACATCTGTACAATAATACATCAAATCTACAAATAATTTCAATATTTTAACCACTACCCTTTGGCCACTAAGATTTAATGAGATGTGATGAGTTAAATAAATAAATACATTTTAATAATACAACATTACATAAACCCACTATTTATTGAATTATTAACACGCTTTATCAGTATAAAAAATAATGTGTAAACAATAAAATACGTCAATTGCTTTTATATTATACAATATATACTGTTCTTATCATCCACATTTTATATTTAAATACTCAATTAATTAATTAATTCATCTTATAGTTATATCGCATTTTGTTGCATATCTTTATTATTTTTTGTTTTCACTATATTGTTCAGCTGCTCATCTCGGCACAGGTTCTTCCTAGTGAGATGAGCGGCTCCATCTCTATGTCATGTAACAAGATGAAGATAAATAAATAAAAAAATAAAAAATAATAAAAAAGGGATACATTGTATCCTGATTAAGATCCCATTGTCCCCGAAAAATGGTGATAATTCAATAAATTGTAGTTTTATGCAAAGTGATTTCTTTTATTAACAAAAAATATTTTTAATAAAATATGTTTTTATTGTTCAGATTAGCTTTATAGCTATTGCAACTTAAAAAACTTGAATATCTTCTGTACACTAAAAGATATACAGAAAAACAATTTTTCTGAAAACATGATATTTTTAATGGGAAATAAAAGATGTCTAATAAAAAAATTAATGTATACAGTACAAAATTTGACGAGATAATATAAGGTTACCGTGATGTAATCAGTAACGCATTCTAACATAATAAAGTTTCAGGTTGGTGTGCCGACGTTATTTTTCGTATTTTTATTTTTTAATGTTTTTAAGAAAATTTTTACGCAAATGAATTTAAATATTTTTTTTATATTATATTAAGTAAAAATATTCATATCTTGGAAGACATATTGTAAGGTCAGCAATAATATTTCATATTAATATCATTTTAATATTTTTTTAACATGTTCAATTTTTTAGGATGACAGTTACTGAAATTTATCATTTATTAAATTATTGATATCTCACAGAGAAATACGGGAAAGTAGGTATGGTACTCTTTGGGTGTTTATAGGACTTACTTAAGTGATCATTTTACACAATGTCAAGTTCATCGATGCCACCTAAGATGGCCAACATGTGTCAAATTTTAGGAGTTGTAGATATGGTTTTATATCCACCTTGCGTTTTGAATTTTTATAAAAGACAAAGACTTCCTTGCCTACTTTCCCATATAAATACCTTCGTCTGTGTTTGACATCTATAATTTATTGTAATCACAGCCCCTTTTTCAAAATTATTTAACAGTAAAAACCTTCAAACAATTGTTTATATTATATTGTCTATTCAACTGTAATCTTTTGCTTTACTATAATACTATTCTTTTGATTCCTTGTATATACTATAAGGTATTTTTTGTACCCTATAATAAAATAAATAAATAAAGTATTTGATAAATAAATAAGTATCGTTTAGTTTTAAGAGAGTACGCTAGTTTTTGTATTATTTGATTACAACTTATCGATAGAAGAAAAATATCAAACGGGCAACTTTTACTTCGTGTCTTCGCATCGCTCGCGAAATTAACCGGGGGGTATGCTCGGATTTACCCTTATTCCTCGACGAGTGGCAAACAGGAAACCCAGTGACGCGAGTTGTAATTGTTGATTTCAAAATGTAATTGTGTTTGCAACAGCCGAACGAATCCGCAAAGTTGATAGGGCCAATGGGTGAGAGGCTAGAAGGTTCCAAATGTATAAACTGTCGCCGGCCTAGCGTGAAACTGGGCCAAGACTGGATGGGATAGCTTTTAAAACACTTACCGCGGAATAAAGGCTTCGTAAAGCCGCCGACCGGCTCAAACGAACTTCGGGGAAACAAAACAAATGTTGGGGAGGCTGGCGGGATCAAGTTTGAATTAGCCACAAACATGATCGCGATTGCGCAAATGCCAACCTTTGTGAATCTGCGGCTCTGACTACACTCTAGGGGAGATTAAGACTGTGCATCTGTGTGTGAACAACATTTGTGTATTTATTTTCCTTGCACAAAATTGAATTGCGTTTTTTTTTTAACAAAGTGCAAGGTAGAAATTGGGTAATTTGTTACGAGGAGGTAATTAATTATTTTTTATGACATCTTTTAATTTTACAAAAAATGTTTTTTTTTCATATCGAAAGTGCGATATTATAAATATTTCAATTCTTAATAAGTACATGATCTTCTTTTCTGCCTCGAATAAACGTGCATCGCCGAAAGTTGCATCTCAATCGTGGCGGAGGAGCTTCAATGGAGATGACGCGACCAAATTTTTTTTCAATAATTCAGGGGTATAAAAGCAAAGACAGCAATATCTAAAAAAATTGAATGCAGTCATAAAACTGCAATTTAGTTTATACTGAATTTAGATTATACTGAATTTGAGATTTTAGAGAAAATATGGCCTATAAATTTATAAGAAACATGATTTTAGAAACGATAGATATATAAAATTTAGAATTCAGAACATTCTAAAATAGACTGACTAATAGGTGACTGCATTCAAAATATTTATTTTATTTTTTGGATATTGCTGCCTTTGTTTTCACTTGCCTCAATTTTCCTAAAATAGTTTAATGCGTACTTTATTTAGTGCCAATAAAAAATTATGAAAATCGCCTTGTGAAAAATCACTATATTTCTATCTAAATTTCTGGCTTCCAGGGTGATTTACCTAATACCTTAACATATTTGAGTATTTAACTTTTATATTAAAAATAGGATAATGCAAACTGTAATGTGCTTTAGGAAGCCAGGATCCACACCGGTCTGTTGCGTCATTGATCTAAACTAAATTGATATCTAAACTAAATATTATACAATACTCATCTATTCAAGTCAAGCAGAAATGTGTGTATTCAGCGGGTGCTCTAGTAAATTTTATCAAGATGCTTGGAACAGAATTTTGTGGTAATCGTACGCTATTACTTCACCGTTGTGTGTTTTCAATTTACCTTTTTTTCTATACCTCTATTTGACTATGGTTACAAATTGTTCTATAGGTATACAATGCAGATTTTTGTGTTAGAATATAATGCGTTAATTTTTATTTTTGATACATTTTATTATTTATATGGTGTATTATTTTTTATTCGTTTTAAAATAGAAAAATTGCTGAAGTGGAATTATTTAATTGATTTAACTTTTTTTATTCAACGTTAAATATATACCTCGCCACGTCGGTGTTTTATTACTGCCAGTAAACTTTCTTTTCAACCACTCTCTCCTATAGAAGCATGAAATAATAATGAAATTGGATAATTTATTGTTTTTTTTTAATATTTCAAAGGCACTTCACGCATAAAACGTTTATTCCCACCGTAGTATTATTATCAAGAATTCTTATGGATATGATTTTGTGAAAATGTAATCTTCAGTTTTTTTTATAAATAAAGTCGTTGTTGCGTCATTATAATTTGCGACAAATCGTTCAAGCTTTTGGATATGCCACTACAAATACAAAATGGCAAATCGATTCTACTACCATTTCTGCGGCTGACTTGACAGTTTGACGTCCTCTCTACCATTCAATGTTTGGGGAACAAAGCTCTTTTGCTAAATATAACATGTCAGGATGTACCCCTTTATATATGAAGGTAATATATTGATAAGTAATTATTTTTTACAAATTACCTATAATTTGTTGAATCATAATAAATGTTACAAGTTATGTACTAAAAAAATAATCATAGTTAAATTATGGTTCCCTAGTATCATTACTTATCGTACATATATAAGTTATTTTTTTTTTTAACAGCCAAATGACAAGACTTTTGACTCAAATAACCTTCACGTATACGTAATTTTTTGTAATACACCTAGTTGTAACCTTGTTTACAGCCCTGTCAAAAATTCATTCTAAATGAAGCGACGGCGAGAGAGTGGAAAAAATATTGTGTGAATGAAAAAATCAACCCCTGTGACGTTAATTCCTGAATACGTGAATTAAGCTTCAAAAGCGTGACTGACTTTTTCAACATAATATCCTTCTGTTTTTTTGTCAACAATAGCAAGGCCTTTTGGGTTTTTTTAACAGTTTTGAAAGTGACACCGATCAAGTAATTGTGGTTTCAAATAAATAATCGGATATAAAAATGAATCAAACAGGAATATTTGTCACAGATCATTTCCAAGCACTTTCACAGTATACTTTCTAGGATAAGTTGCAAATAATCATTAAACTTCTTTTGATGTATACCTCTCACTTTGTGCAACTACGTATATAT
>JADDOH010008643.1:0-172599 GCA_016648135.1 Agrypnia vestita | reverse complement strand
ATAATGAAGGTTTTCACGGGTGTTAGAAATGTTAGTGTTGATTTCTTTGGGGGTAACCCGTGTCAAAATCTGGTCCTCAGAAAGATATGTATATATATAAATATAAATAAATATAAATATTTAATTTTCTTCTTATTAAAATTCACAAGACTGTTCAATTTTAAATGAAATGGGAGAGAGATACTGTCTTCGTCCATCATTATATAAAATACGGCAGACGAGTCCAAATGGAGTAATGATTATCTTTTCAACGGCAATTATTACTCCATTTGGATAGAATATTTCTAAAATAATCATTGCTCCATCTACATAAATAGATTATTTATAAAGAAATTGCTCTATTTGATGCTCTGATAGATTTATTCTAAATAAATCATTGCTTCATTGGAGAAAATTATTCTTAAAGTACGAAATCGTCCTGTTGGATCATTGAAATAATGTCACAATAAATTTAATTTACATTCTTGTAATAAATGCTTAAATTATCTGTTAATACGTATATTGTATCTTGTAGATTAATAGTATTTTGATTTTACCAATTTTCTAAGCAACCCTAATTTCTCTAGTTATTAGGGTTTAAACAGACATATATACATATCGATATTTCTTGCCTGTTTGACCCTGAACAGACAATGGGCCAAATATCCCGCCCGTCAAATATTGGAGAAAATTATTCTTAAAGTACGAAATCGTCCTGTTGGATCATTGAAATAATGTCACAATAAATTTAATTTACATTCTTGTAATAAATGCTTAAATTATCTGTTAATACGTATATTGTATCTTGTAGATTAATAGTATTTTGAATTTACCAATTTTCTAAGCAACCCTAATTTCTCTAGTTATTAGGGTTTAAACAGACATATATACATATCGATATTTCTTGCCTGTTTGACCCTGAACAGACAATGGGCCAAATATCCCGCCCGTCAAATATTGGAGAAAATTATTCTTAAAGTACGAAATCGTCCTGTTGGATCATTGAAATAATGTCACAATAAATTTAATTTACATTCTTGTAATAAATGCTTAAATTATCTGTTAATACGTATATTGTATCTTGTAGATTAATAGTATTTTGAATTTACCAATTTTCTAAGCAACCCTAATTTCTCTAGTTATTAGGGTTTAAACAGACATATATACATATCGATATTTCTTGCCTGTTTGACCCTGAACAGACAATGGGCCAAATATCCCGCCCGTCAAATATTGGAGAAAATTATTCTTAAAGTACGAAATCGTCCTGTTGGATCATTGAAATAATGTCACAATAAATTTAATTTACATTCTTGTAATAAATGCTTAAATTATCTGTTAATACGTATATTGTATCTTGTAGATTAATAGTATTTTGATTTTACCAATTTTCTAAGCAACCCTAATTTCTCTAGTTATTAGGGTTTAAACAGACATATATACATATCGATATTTCTTGCCTGTTTGACCCTGAACAGACAATGGGCCAAATATCCCGCCCGTAGGCTCCAACCCTCCCTACTCCCTAGACGATGCAAACAATTCTTTAGGGGGTTGGGGTGCTCTTTTCTATTGAATATATTTTCAGCGAATAAAAATGGGCACAATGGAGCGCACGGCG
Source organism: Agrypnia vestita (assembly GCA_016648135.1). Lineage (NCBI taxonomy): Eukaryota > Metazoa > Arthropoda > Insecta > Trichoptera > Phryganeidae > Agrypnia > Agrypnia vestita. Next base: position 170,999 of record JADDOH010008643.1, on the reverse strand, counting down.
GCCCTTTGTGAACCTAACTCAGGCGGGCAGTGCCGGATGAGGTACCTACTATATGGGCCAAGGCTCTCGGATTACAAATGCTCGTGCCATTTTCCTTTTAACTGTTTGTTTGCGCCGAGGGAGGACTTTTAAAGTTATTTGTCTCTAATAGTTGCATGCAGAATTTTACGCTTTTCAAATTTGGTTACTAGTCGATGTGGAAATATAAAAGATCTCTTTATCTTCTTCTTTCGTTAAAGCAGCCCTGTAAGGGAGGATTTATGCATTTAACAAGTAAGAAAATGGATTATATTTATCAAAATTAAAAAACAACTCTAAAGTTCTTATGAGGTTATCTATTTATGCAGTGAATACTATTTTATTTCGTAAATGTGATTATATACACTATACACAATCATCATTAGTTTTTTAAAATTATAAAATGTGATTTCTTTAAAATTGTAAGAATCAATAATTATTTATTAAAAATAACATTATGATTGCTTAAGTGCACCAAATCTGAAATTATGTCGGAGAAGACCAATTACAATTTATTATATTACTCACACATTAGTGTCTACATCAATAAAAATATTTTAAATAATATTAAAATGTTTATGGCAGTCGTTTACGGCATTGAGCCTTATAAATTGATTTATCAACAAGATGCATATAGCCTATCCATAGCATAGCCTAGCCATTAACACACCACGCGATTTAGTAATAGGCCTGATGAAATATTGACTTTTTATAAATAAATAGTGGAAACTAGATTTTTTGTGGATGATAGTGAACACACACAGAGAAAAATTTCTTAAAAAGAAGAAGACAACGTATATTAACATGCGAGTCCAGTTGGTTTCCGATGGTTTAGTAATCCTGTCTTAACATGTCTAATATACTCTTATTTTATTTTTTAACTAACAAACCATCAACAGGTCATAAATGATCCTAATGGATGGTCCTAAAGTAGAGAAATTAGAGTATACAAAGTATTAATATTTTGTAAACATTTTGAATATGTTATCATTACACAATACACTTTTACGATAAATTAATAACAAATAATGAATAAATATTAAAAAATATTGATTGTATTATTTGTATGTATCTACTTACATTATATTACAAATGTCAATCTACAATATGGCAACATTCAGCAGAATCAATTGAAAAAATATTAAATATGTTTAGAGTTATATTCTTTCTATAAAAATAATTCTATCCGTAACATAAATAACAAAATCCCTAGGAAGGAATGAAGAAAAAAACAAAATATATAACTTTTAGCATTCCACAAAGAAATTACATGATAAAACCATTTTAAAAATACACAACTGTCATAATAAATCTGAATTGTCATGAACTGTCAAAAAATTGATCGTGAAAAGACAGCTAAATAACTAGGAATACTGTTTGATGAAAATTTAATATGAGTCAAGCGTATGGAGTATATTTAAAAAAAAAAAAACTCGAAACACATAAAAAAGAAAACATCAATATACTTTACATTTTGATAAATAATAGAATGTGGCATAATTAGATGGGAAGGTGCAATTTATACACATATTGAACAGTTTTTGAAAGCACAAAAGGCTATAATAAAAGTAATATTAAAAACACCAATTCGAAAGAGGTTCGGTTTAGCTTTTTGTTAGCTAAAAATTCATCCTCAATCCTAAAAACAACTTACTTTCCTCTCTCCTGAAAACGTAGCAATTTGTAAAAAGGTATTGTTTCTAAACCATCAAAATACTAGCCCTAATTGAATGCAGTAAGTCGCTTTGTGTGATTGTAATTAGCTGGGCAATACAAAGACCTCATATTCCCGATGCCACCCCTGACGATCTTTTGTCTACCTGACTCTCTGGCCCATTTGGAGCCGAAATGCATTACAATGGTCCATTCACGCGGAGTGCACGCACGTGTGTTAATTCTGCGCGGCACGTGGCCCGGGGGAGCCCAAAACGGACGCCACTGGAAAATTGACAAATTTCGACTTGATCTTTGCCAACTCGCCGTGCCGACTAGGGTCGTTGATTGGCATTTGACACGTCACGAGTTGTCATGGTTACTTCAATAAATAATTATTCGATCAAATGAATTGAATGCAGACATGGAATAAAAATGACTATTATATTAAATATCTATCTTTATTGGTTTTATTTGAAAATTAGGATATTCTAATATATATAATTTTTACAAGTTTGAGGAAAAATTGACTCTTACTTAGTTTCAGAAAGGGATTTTATTTAAATGTTCTCAATCAGAAAAATGTATTATTTTGAAGAAAAGACAACTTTTCTAGAAAATTTCTAATTTGCAAACGTTTTTATTCTTTGTTTGGTTTTGTTTTGGTTTAGTGATTTTTTAGAGTTTTACTTTAAAATTAAATAAAACATATAAAAATCGTGGTAAAGGCCATGGTACTCGTATTAGTTTAAGTGTGTAATATCAAGCCACGTCATGACTTTTTTATAATACAATTTACTTTATTTTTAAGAATCTAAGAAACTTTATACAAACTTTTTCTTTAAGCATCGACTACATAGATCGCTTCTTTTATCTATACTAATTCACATTTTCTGATCGTGATCGTGGTAAAGGCCATGGTACTCGTATTAGTTTAAGTATGTAATATCAAGCCACATCATGACTTTTATACAATACAATTTACTTTATTTTTAAGAATCTAAGAAATTTTATACAAACTTTTTCTTTAAGCATCGACTACATAGATCGCTTCTTTTATCTATACTAATTCACATTTTCTGAATCTCCTTGTTGAATCTTGTCCAGTCTTCTTCTACATTAGCATCTAGGAAAGCTTCTATATAATAAAATTAAAGTCGATCATATCTGATATTTTACATTCATTGTTAATCAAAAAGTATACTCTTCCATTAAGTACTACGATATATGTACTTTTGCATTATTGTGGCCGGGCCGCACGCCGGCAAACATCGACTACACTGCAGTTAGTGAAGCAACAGTCAAAGCCAATATAATACAGAACATATATACATATTTTTATTATAATATACTTCTCACCTGGCTCCGTAAGGTTATCATGATCTAAATCATGTTTTTATTTCTTCGAATTGCGATTTTCAAAATATTGTTTACTGTTTCACCAATAAATGGATTGGATTATGGAGGGAAAAAAATAAACAACTGAATGGAAACCTTTTATACACGAAAGCGTTTCAGGTAATGCAATTTTTTTGGCAGATATATATTCACAGGTATATAATTCTACCTGTAACACAAAAAGATGGTAAATGCAGAGATCGATTCCACAACCGATCCAATCAGAGATCAATAGACACGTTAATCCTGCCTCTTGAACTGACAGTTTGTCCAACGAGTGCTTTTCATCACTGCTTATCCCTTTCAAACTCACACACGCACAAGTAACTCCAGGTGCTCTATCCTAAGACTTGTGGGATAAATCAACATTACTCAACTCGTTAAAATTTCTAAGAATTAATAATAAAAGGATATTCTCTGAACAAACTTCTTCTTCTTTTTGTGCTCTGTCCGTTCAACGGCTTTGGCTATCATGTTGGCTATGAGAATTTTATTTACTGTGGCTCGGAGCAGCTCTACAGTAGACTGGTCAGACCACTGTCTCAGGTTTTTTAGCCATGATGTTCTCCTTCTTCCAGGGCCCCGACTTCCGGCAATCTTTCCCTACATTATGAGATGCAAGATCTCCTCTTCTCCGATGTTAGTCCGAGATATTTAAGTTTTGTCAATTTTAGACTGAATATCATTACAAAGAAAGCAATATCCACGTTTTGGTAACAAACACAGCAATATCTAAATTCAAAAGTTAAATATTTATTTATACACGCATACAAAAGGAAAAACTGAGTTGGCAATTGTTTTTAAACTTATTTCCAGTAACATGTAGATTTCATAAATTACAAGGAAATTTCCTCGAGTAGTGACTGTTTTTTTTTGTATTTATCTATCTCGGAAACACCTCTTTTAGGTATACCCCCTTTATAAAGTAAACTCAAAAAAGTGTAGGCAAAATGAACGCAGATCGAAACGATTGTATGGTGAATTTTTTATTACAGTCTAGATTATCTTTATCAATAAACACTTGCACTAAAATATTAAAAGCATTTAAATATTTTTTTAAAAGTCATGGTTAAGCTTACAGAACTATGCCCCTCTAAGCTGTCACTTACCTGGAATCTTGACAACCTTCGCTTTTTGCCGATCCTCTTAAAAATAAACCCGGTTTTTTTCTCGTGTCATTCAATCTTTTGAATTAATCTTATTTTTGAGTGCGCACTTCCTTCTTGTCGTTATGCAATTGATCTCCCAGCTATTTGTGTAGACCTTTCAATTGAGACTTCTAAAAGATCGTATTAAATAAATAAATACGGTCAGTGAACGTTCACCGTTTAACCAATTGGTTGTATTTGAAATATTTATTTAAATGAATAGAAAACAGTCCATTTAAAGAATTTGTAAGAGTTTTTTATGAAGATTTCTTTGATAATCTTTTAAATGTTTTTATTAAATGAAAAGAATCATCTTTTATATTCAAAAAAATTTTCTTTTTAATTGAAATTTCGTGCAAATGCATGGAACAATAATTATTGAAATTCGGTGTGGTAAAATTTCATTGAACTATTTTTAATGGCGCTAAATTTTAGTATTAAATATTAATTTTAAATTTTAATCTATTTGCAAATTTCTATGAGTGATGTTATATGATATGTAGAGTTTTGGCCATCTACTTGATCTGTCGGTCATTTCCTTCTATCTGTTTTCGTCTCTCTTCCAGTTTGTTATTCTCAGAAAACCTTATTTCCTTGTACTCTAGCGAATGATTGAGCAAAACTTTATTTGGAGATTCTTCGTCATCCACATGGCACAAAGTACTATGAAACCTTCGATACAATTAGAAAAAACTTATTAATTACCGTAACCGCAAAAATGCATCTAGTGAACTTTTTTGTTTTTTCAGTGGCTTCTACGAATCATCAAACAAACGATGATAGGAATCGGAAGAACAAAAGTTACCTAAGATTTCGTAAACTTTAATATTGACGTAACTAAGGATTCAAAATAGATTGTCCATCTATCTGAGGAAACCAATTGAAGAAGTGGTCTAGTCTGCAGGGGCGTGGAGTGAGAACAAGAAGCATGAATTTTTATTTTGCATATATTTTGAAAAGAAATCGAAATAAGATATACATCTAATATTCCTATCACAATACATAAATAAATAAATGAAGCCTTTATTCACTGATAAAATAGAATACAATTTTAACTCATATAATGAATGTAACTTTAATCTACTTTAATAAAATACTAATAAAATAACAACTTAATTTACTCAGGTTAGTATATATTCAGCAATTAGTTTGTTGGTCAGGTTGTCATCATTCATAGGCTTCCCCTAGTTTCTTCCACTCATCTCTGTCGCAAGCTGGTATTTTCCATCCTTTTGGTAGGTCATTTTTCCATATCTTCATTTGATGTCCTTTTTGTCTTTTTCCATTTCTAGGATACCGTTTCGTTACATCTTTCGTCCATTTTTCTTTGTTTGCTTTCATAATATGATCAGTCCAGTTCCATTCGAGTTATTTTATTTAACATATACTTCAGATTTTAATTTTTCGTAATATTCTGCCAAATAAATATTTAATTTAGATTTTTTTTTACCAAGTATATGTTAAAATAAAAGTCGTGCTTCAATATTTTTACTGCTCGCGTCTACTAGCCAGCGTTGAAATACAATTCTTCTTCTTTTTTTTCTTCTTTTGTTAGATCCTTGATCTGTATTGACATGTCAGTCCTGGTCTTATGACGAGGAAGTCCAGCTCTCTCTCCATATCTTTGGTGGTCTTCCTCGTGATCGGCGTCCCTCTGGAATTCCGCGCATAACGGCTCTGGGAAGTCTCGTCTGCTCCATTCTCTCTATATGCTCCATCCATGGACATGGACATCCTGAAACGCCTTCTCTACCTACTCCATCTTACAATATCTTGTATGTCGCAGGTTCTGCGGATTTCTGCACTGGTTACTCTGCCTCTGAGGGTCTTGCTCGCAATGGGTCTTAGAGTCTTCATCTCGTCCGCTCTTGCTTCGATACCGTATGTCATGATAGGGCTTATCCATGTTTTATACATTCTGACTTTGCTTTCCACTAGCAAATGCTTATTGGCCCAAACAGTGTCTCTTAAGCATCCGGAGATAACCGCTGCCTTGTCTGTCTACCATTTGACTTCGTTATACAGATCGCTGTAGCTGGATATCTCCACCCCAAGGTACTTAAATTTCATAACTTATTCTATGGGTTTATAGTCTACGACTAATTTACATCTTCGAGGTTATCTAGATGTTGTAAGACACTTAGTTTTCTCGACTGAAATGATCACGTTGTACTTCCTGCGTGCAAGATGGAACTTGTAAAGCATTTTCTGTAAGTCGACATCGTTTTCGACTAGTATAGTAGCATCGTCAGCGTAACACACTACATTAATGATTTTATCCCCCATCTTGTACTCGAGTCCAAGAGCTCTCTATCGACCAAAGATTTTCCACACAAACGTCTTAGTGACCGCATCTCTACCGTATTCAGCCTACTTTAATTCCTCTTTTGCCAATTCCAGGCTTCATTCCGTACATCAGGGTTGGTACTAGAACGCCATTATGTACCGCTAGTCTTGGCATAATTGCATTTAGAGCATCATTAACTTTATTTCCCGCAGTCACTCTCCTTTCGATATCATTCTCAGCCTTGCCGTCTCTACTAAACACACTTTCCAAATACACAAACTCGTTAACTTGTTCTAAGCATTCATTGTTTACAATAACATACACTTAGTCACTCTTTCGTCTCTTTCGAATACCATCACTTTCGATTTGCTGACATTCATCAGAAGTTCGCTCTGCATGCATACATCAGACATCCTGGATACCAGGCACTGCAGATAAGCTTCACTGTTAGCCACTAATACTGCATCGTCTGCGTATAGATTTTGGGTGTAGGACATTATAAATTATGTATTATAAATAATACAAAACGCTTAGATATCTCAACGGAGCAAGTTGTGGACTACGCGTTATTATTGTATTATTAGGAGTCTTCACGTGTCAACTATTCGATACCTCTGTGCTACCGTTACTTGAACTATTCCTCCGGGAATAATTACAGAAATAATTATCTTTAAAATATTCATGAAGTATCACTCAAAACATTAACAGTTACTCTGTAATTACAGTGTTAATTAACCCTCTAGTCGGAGGAGGATAGCGACATCTTCCGACACTTTCATCTGTCACGGGCCAAGCCTGTCTGTTCTCGGTAGGAAAGTTTAATTAAAATGCGAATGTAGATTTACATTACAGACCCTGGTACACCGAGACAATTGTCAGAACATTACGGTGCCCGGTACACCGAGACAACTGTTGGAGCGTTGGATAAATAGCTTTCAACGTTTAAAAGGACGATTTATCAAAGTTTCACCAGCTTATGGCAGCTTTATCCACATATACAACATAAGGTTAACTTTATATAAATAATCGCAAAATGACTTCATATTTTTACAGTTATCATTAACTGACTTTTTAATGAAAACTGATTTCATTGTGAAATTGCAATTTCGGAATATACCCATAGTTCATTGTATTAAATATTGTTATTTCATATTATTCAAACATTTTTGAGATACCACCAATTTAAATATAATAGCTATTTGAATATGGTACAATAGCATGGAAGAATATAGTATATTCACACTGATTTCGTTCTGAAATTGCAAGTTTAGAACATTGTTTTAAATATCGTTATATCATATTACTCAAACGTTTTTGAGATAATCGCAATATAAATATGATAGCTATAGATATGGTATAATAGAATCATAGAAGATAGTAGAATCATTTACACAGATTGAAGTAAAGAAAGTTCTGGATTCGAATCCCAGTGGTAACCAAATATTTTTTCAACAATATTTTAGTAGATATGTTGAGACCACAATTACTGGGTTGTGTCCACAGGGAAATAATTATTAATTAAGTTCCACAGAGTCGAAGCTATTTATATGGGAAACGTGCATAGAGATTTTTATAGTGTAGCCCAAGGCTTATGACGTTCACCAATCCGCCGTAAGAACATCCACACATTATAAAATTTTTGAATGTATATACGTTATAAATCTGTATTCTTTCAAATATTTGAAGGGACTATGCTAAAGACATATATGGTCCTTCTCATGCCATCATTTTGCAACTGGTATCATTAATATCTACGAAATCTATGTATACTTTTTTTCTAACTTAATGAATATTAATGGAAATGTTACAATTTTTACAATTAGTTTTGACCTATGACAACACGATGATGCACACACATTATTAATTAGAATTTTAATAATGTATTGTAAGTTAACTCTTAACAAAAAACCTGCAGACTAGTATACAGTATGTCGCTTTATCTGTTTGTTTTCTTTTAAAGGTGTAAATAAAATGATGAAAGATAACTTTAAAAATATTCACATACGGTAAGAGCCTAAAACTATTATTAAAATATATTACTAAAACAATAATGAATATATTACTAATACAGTGGAATTATTGAGTAAATCCCATTCGAAACAATACCTTGATTGCTTTCATTGTTCATATTCATGTATGTCACTGCGCCCGTCCGTATAAGTTAACATTTGACACTAAACCAAATCGGATTAGAACCTTACTAAAAACAACCAGGGTAAAAACCCAACCCTCGCCAAATCAACACAACCTACAGTATATTAAATAATCCCGTTGCCCTACAGCTGCCGTTAAAAGGTTAGGTTACAAATAACATATTAATATTTTTTTTTATCGTGAATAAATAAATTTTAAAAGCTCGTCAGACTTTCATATTAAAATGTACATAGATCGAAATCTGGATTCAAATTTATTTAACAGCAATAGTTCTATGTAAAAAAAACTTTTTGACATTATCTAGGGACTTTAATCCGACCACGAACCTTTCGATCATCAGGCGAGCCCTTTCAGCAAGACCAAACTAAAATTAATTATCAATATAAAACCGTAGTTTCAGCTAGAAAACGTCTACCATTTTTTGGAATTCTCCAATATATCTCGCATGAATAAAGTTGTGAAAGATGTGTACATATATATATGGCTCATTATATACTCTTTATTTTGAAGTCAATAAAAGCTATTAAAAAATATAATTAGTAAATAAGTTTATTAAAAGGTAATTAAAAAATATGAATCAAATTTATGTTCTGCATTAGAATTAGGTGTATGTCAAATGCATGTCGTTATTCCGAGATTTTTTAATTTTATTGATTTATTTTAATAATTCATCATCATGTAACTACTGGCTCTACGACTCCTAGTGGGTCTAGGTCTCCTTTTTATTTTTTGACTGTTGTGATTGACCGTATGACGGGTCATTTTTAACCAGTCTTAAAAATTAAATTAAATGTATTTTATTTTATTTATGTCGTTATTCCACTATACAGTATGTGGGGAGGTTAGTGCAGTTCTACAAAATTTATTGAAAATATAATAATTTATATATAATGGCAATCCATTCAAGACGCGAATTAATCCACCTTTAATGGAAAATGATTTTGGTGTACCAACTAATATAGTGTTTTAATGTCTGTTTGTACTTTTGAAATAAAAATAAATTTCCGGGTAATATTAAATTAATTTAATTTTTCATTGAATCTATCAAATCCTAAGATAAACTGAGATAATCTAAGACAGTTGAAACTTATTTTATTCTGTCAAAATTTATTTTTTGCAGTCGAAATGAGAAGATGGCAGTCAACAACTCTGTATCAGAAATACAAAGCAAATAGTAGGATATTTAATAAATCAATTTACCAAATTATATTATTTCTGACCTACTTTAAACACTAAGAGCTGCCGCTCCCCGCGTTCAGAATAAAATCTAGAATATTTCTCTCGATTTAACTTTTTACAACTCTTTACGTCTGGCGATTTACAATTTTCTTGCTACAAACAAACGTTGCATCCAAAATAAAACATCAAAATGCAAGTTCTCAAAGAAAAAATGTCGTAGTTGAACAGACAGTTGTAAATATGAAACAACCGCTGCCTTCCAACTTGAAGTAAGATTTAAAAAAACATAAGGGTGGTGGAGTTACGCTTTGTCTTGAAAAATTCCTCTCCCGACAACTTCAAAACTTAATTGAGTAAAATGGTAAAATAAACAAGGGAAAAATCCCTTCAGTCGGCTAGTTCTTACAGTACTATTCAACAAGAGGCTTTATTTAATTTCCAGCCCTTGCAGAAAAGCAATAAAGGTATATTGGACCCCCGTACAGTTTCTTTGACAACATTTTTATTTAAATTCAATCTACATTTAATATGTTCCATTTTTTGTCTTGCGAAATTAATAACTTTTTTATATTTTTTATCTTTTAAAAATATATTTTTTTAAAGTTAACAATTACCGTCATAATTTAAAATAAGTCACATGTTAATGTTTCATTATTAATTTAATGAATTAAATAGACACACAAAAGAGAACACAAAAAGGCTTAAAAGATCTGTCACAATATAGTAAGGTTTCGAAATAATGAATTCGTATAAAATATCCGTAACCATTTCTAGTTAAATATAATGAATGTATTATTAATGGTGGTGCATGACTCATTTTTAATTTAAAAGTATTTTTCACACATAAGTATCGGAACCACACTTATAAAAAAACGACATTAATACATACATTTTATTTATTGTACTTAAAATAGAGATTGCTTATTTTCGCTGAGGAATTTATGTAAATCTGTGTATGTATTAAACAAACAATAGATTTTAAAGACAATGTAAAAACTATTGGAATATATTTAACGGTTATTTATCTCATCATCATCATCGTTTAAAAAAATGAAATATATTTTATGCAATGACGATGTCTGAAGCTCAGACAAAGGTTGATCAAATGTCACATGTGGTCGGTTCTAATCTACGGTGTTGGAGCATGGACACTATAAACCGCTTATAGGCGTTCGAAATATGGATTCACCGTAAAATGCTAAGGATATCCTGGACCGACATGCTAACTAACATTGAAGACTTACGCAGAGTCAATGTCCAAAGAGAATTGTTTACAACAATCAAGATATCGTATTTTGGTCACATAATGATCTGTTATACAGCTGTCGTGTAGAAATATCGGAGAATGGACCGGGATAAGGAGCTGCTGCGAGCTATCCAAGATAGAGATGGTTTCTCTCGGTTGATCGGGGGGGACCTGACAGGACACTATAAGAAGAAGAAGACTCCTTTTCAACATATTTTTATTATCTTTCATACACGAACAGTATTTATTATTTTTTTTAAATAAAGAATGACAGCTAAGGATTCTCTTTGATACTATTGTAAGGATTAGTCTTGAACGTTCAATGAAATATTGCTAACGTTTATTTTCCTTCGTATGATGTTTGTACTTACTCTTTTTATTCTACAAAATATCTTCTGAAAAGTTTCTTTGACTTCTTTCATAAATTTTAAAAGAGCATCTAGGTGTAGGTACGTTTAGAGTGTCAAATACAATATATATATCTTTTGTTTGTAGGTTTCTGGGATATTCTGCCGTGTATATCTGACCTCTTGCATCCCGTTGCAGGGTTCATCATGGGCTGATTTCAGTTCATTCGCGGTACCTTTTTCATACACGTCGTTGATATTGCAAGTCGTTTGCGCAGCATTAGTACCACGACGGAACTCGTATTCGAAAATAACGCAAATTTTCATTTTCTCCATAATAATCAATTTAAAAAAAGTAATATCATAGATTTAATATGACATCAGTTAGAATTTGGAATTGCGTGTTAAATGCAGGATATCGAACTTCAAACTAGCCAGTATTAGAAAACAGCAATCTAATAGGTTTGGACTAATATAATCGTGTATAATGCCAATTGATGACATAGTAAATCTTAACGGGATATGTTTTATTTTATCTTTGCATCTAAAATGAGTGCTAATTAAAAAATGTCATCTCAGTAAGAAGAATGAAAGTGGACATACAACAAGGAATTATAACAAAACAAGATTTTAAGCTCCAGCACTTCCCCTGCTGCAGGGGGAGGCGGTCCCTGGGGTGAGCCAGAAATCTTGTCTGGGTTAATTTTGATTGAACGACTTATTTGACTACATTAATTAAATAATAGTTCCTCGAGGGATCGCCCCGAGAACAAAAGGGTGGTAATACTATTTGGATAAATCATTATATTCGCTTAGTACCAGTTACTACAATATTTATAAAAACAATCTAACTAAATTTTATATAACGATAAAAGTATGCAAAATCCTGTAGACCCTTGCATTAGGTAATAAAGTTTTGCCTAGTGATAGTGAAATATTACGATGTACTAAAATCGACCAAAACACTAAAAATTTATACATACATTTTTTTATTATAGTCTTATCATGTGAACATTTGACTTCTAACCTAAATATATATAATTATTTATCATGTATATTTTTTCTTCGATTCAATAAAAAAACCAGTAGAAAAACAACCAATGTTTTCATCTTACTATCAATATATTTAAGGTAGCATTCACGTGAAATCATTATCTCGCCTAGATAATGAAAAAAGCCTTATAAATCTCACTAATTGGACAGATTTCCACAAAAAATACAACCATTCCTGGAGCCTTACTATTTACAACATCGCATTCGAAGGGTGCAGGAACAGGTTGGGGCAAGTAGGCTCACATATTCTTTTAAATCGATTTTTTTTGTTAAGAAAAGGGTTGATGAAAATACTTTCATATAATATTCTTACCAACTGCTACTTTTGTGCCCACCTGTATCGATAAAGATTCATTTTAATCATTTTTGATATGGAATGATAAATTATAATATATACAAAATGACTTTGTTGTAATATTATGATTATTAATAAACTAAAAACACATTTGAACAAATAATCAAATCCTTTTTGCAAATATTTACCTTTTAGACTTATGTTCACATTAGTTCCTAATTATTTAATGAACTTTCAAATATTTATTTTTTGTTTTTATTAATGTCTATTCTCCCAATTTTTATTTTTATCCTGCGTTAAATCCTGATAATCGGACCATTGGCCCCGAAACATGTTTATTGTTAAATAAATAGTGGTTTTATACAAAGAATTTTCTTTTAATGAAAACGTTTTATTAATTTTTATTTATTAACTTATGATGAACGTATTTTGGGGACAATGCTCTCTTCATCAGGATCAAATGTAGACTAAAAATTAAAATATTATTGTAATCTTTGTTCAAATTTTACAGAGCTGACTACGACGATGTATGATATTTATAGTTCTTGATGACCAGGAGATCCGATGTATGAATTTTTGATATAGGTTAGCAAGTCAAAAACAATGATATTCTAAAAAGACGAAAGGGTGACTAAGACCCGGTTGTTTCAAGATTAAAATAAAAGTTCGTTTAAAGAATAGATTTTTACGGAAACGGATCGTTTGATTGGTGGAGAACGCAAAAATCTATGCTTTAAACGAACTTTTACTTTAATCCAACTTCAAACATTAATTAAATAATAAATAATGAACGCTTTAAACAAGTGAACATTTTTGTGTATTGAGGAAGTACATTTACTAGAGATGACAAAGCTGAAAAGAAATATCGAGAGGAGGATGTTTCTGGGAAAAAATGCAGTTAAATGTCACACGAAGCAAGACTAGCGATTAATAGTGGAGGTTTGGTGACAAATCAAATCAAAATGTATGGAAGTGAACCACGGAATGGACAAAAAATTATGAAAGTCAACTGAATTCATTCATGTTTGGAAAACCTGTTTTCGATAGAGTGAGGAATGAACAAATTAGAAATGAATGTAATACTGGCTGTAGTGTAGTAGATAGAATGGAGAACGTACGAGCGAGGACAGCATGGTAAAGAAAATATATGTGGCGTATGTTGTGAAGGCAGATGGAACAATGGGTTTTCGCAAAAGACACAGGAAAAAAATCACGAATAGATAAACCAAATACTGGAGGATGGATGATTAAATTTTTCAATAATCGAAGAGCGGGCATGTATGAATAAGGTCGAAGCAAAAGTGGTGTGTCAGGATGTGAGAGTGTGTTCTATCAATTCTACCCTCTCTACCTTACACATATTAAATAACTAAAGTAAAATTACTTTTTGTATAAAAACAACCACAAATTGCTCTTACTAACTGCGCTGCAAAAATGGCATTCTAATCGTGTGCTCATTATGAAATAAATCAATTAAAATTATCATTTACTTGTCAAACTAATTTTCCAACTAAACAAAGTTTTACTACAAAATAATCAAAATATAACAATTTGGATTTGATTTATAATAATTCAAAATGCTTTTCAAAATTATATAACTAATGAATAATATATTTAATCGAATTAGTAAAATGTGTATTATATTATACTTGAATAATTGTTTCATAAGACGCACTGCACCTAGACCATCTCGGCCCGCTTTCCCCAGAGAGCTCACATATAATCCCATGCCCGCTGCGGTATCGTTATAGGCATCTGTTGCACCCGGCGGCGTCTTGATGAGAACATTTGCATAATCCTACGAAACCCCGTTCTTCCAGAGGGGATGCTCCGATCATCCGCTCTCCTGGTCGACCAGACGGGACGCCCATGTCCTTGCAATCGATGGGGTTTATACAAAATAGATATAAACATACATTAGTAAATTACATAGCATTTATGTGCACTGAATCTTCCTCTACTCTAATACTCTTAAAAATGATCGGGATCAGTTAAATAGCTTGAACTAAGCAGAATTTCCGATTATTAATTTCGAAAGTCATTGAAAAATATTTTTAAAACGGATAGTAAACATTGCTCATAATGGCCAAACACGAGTTTTAAGTCCAAAACCGTGGCTATCCATTCGAAAAGCGATGTCTCAAAATATTTCATTTATGTTTATTATTTAGCTTGTTTTAATGCTTTATGAGGCTTATTGAAAATAACGCATAATTGATGACGGTGGCGTTGCTTACTATCTGGGGTGCCAAAGTTTTATTCTATGGATACTACGGATGTTTCCTGAATGGTAATATTTACCATACGGAAAAACCATGTAGGTGAAAAGAGGCACGGCATACAACAAACTGCCGTTCAAGACAACAAACTAAGACAATAAAATAAACATAAAAATTAAAATAAAAAATAAGACAATAAAATCTGTATGAGAAGTGATCAAGTTTCAAGAAACCATAAATCTTATACCGGAGCAATACTTTTGTACTAACCGTTTTTATCCGGCTAACCGGGATTTTTATTCACCGTTCATTCCGAATAATCGGGAGTCTACTGTATCTTGAAAATTAATTTTGATACAGGGAGCGTCGCGTGCGAAATATGCAGATTTTTTTAATATATAAATATTAATTGTGGTAAAAACAAGTTTTAATATTTTATACATAACTTTTTGAATTCGGGTTTATTTAATTTGGAAGGGGTTTGGCATTTAAACACCACTCTTACCAGGCGAGTTGGTGAATTTTAAAATCAACCGCCCTTAACACAGAGAACAGACGCTGTTCGTAGCCGCCCATTATGGGTCAGACTTTAGAACTGAATCACAATAATTTATTGTCTGTAATTAATAAATACTCTAATAAGTGAAAGTATTATCATTAATGATTATCGAGTCGCTGACTGTAGTATTTACCATGCTATGAATTTTTTGCTAATTTTATGATACAACTTTATTATGAGTAGGTATCTTTTAGAATTTACAGTGAAGCTTGTCGATTTGATAAAATTTAAATACAGCATGACTAAAGAAAAAAATTTTTTTTTTTAATACACTATTTTCCCCCAACCCAAATATTCAATTGAAAATCACTGGGGGTTGAAACTAAAAATCCACATGATAGCTATAGAATTTGAAGTAAAATGAAGTGAAACCAAAGTATTTAGACGTCATTATTTTTTATTAATTATTTTAGAATTATGAAATGTAATATTATTTTTGTTTTTTTTTAAACTGAAATGGCAATTTATTTAATTTATATATAGGTCATTTAACTATATCATTGATATTATAATTTACCTCCCACTAAACAATTAAAAATGACTATAAACTTTAGTCTTGTCTTAGGAATTTTCATGAATGCGTTGTATGAAATGTAATGATGTATTTATGAAACGTCAATAAGTATTTTATCAAAAATTTTCCAGAACGTATGGGATATTTCATGACGGTAAATATTCCATGAGACAGCAGTGTCCCACGATGCCCTGCAAGCGAGCTCTAGATGCCACTTATTATGTCACGGACATTTTTAGTTTCTTCTATATCCATTTCTTATAAAGTTGTTTTTCAAAAGAAACTTCTTCGCTGGTTTTTTATGATGCTTTACGTCGCTTTCCTGAAATATATAATTATTTTATACCCTTTTTCCATACCTTTATCTGCTATAACCACATTATTGTGTACCGAGTACAAGCATTTGATTTATGTTTAAGCGACATACATGTTCGTGCATATCTGTATTTATTATACATTATTGATCCAGTTTGCATTTAATATATTATAAGTAATAAATAATATAGAAACCTCTCGGTTAACATTGCAATTTTTAAAACGATAAAGGTATCTAAATTACTAAATTTGAAATATAATCCCAGCGCCTGTCACCTCTGTTTTCTAATGTTTCCTAAAAAAAACAATAGTTTAATAAAATATATTACAAAATGTAAGATTGTTTCACTTTTTATGGATTTTAAAACTATAACTTTTGGTTAATAGTTTCTTTAGTGGTCTCGCAAGGTTTTTATACAACTTCAGTGCTAAGCGTTTAAGGAACATTTTACTCAAGGTACTTTAAGCTTAATCAAGATTAGTGACGCGGGTGTGGTATGATTTGAAGAAATTTTATAATAAAACTCTAAACAAGTGTTGGCAAAAAATCAATAACAGAAAGAATTCAAAGAACAATTTTTAAAAACAACTGAAGATTAACGCTGGTGTGAAGATTAATGCAAACACCTGTAGTATATCTTTAATCCGTGAATTTATATTTTTTTTACTCCACACCGAGGGTCTTCCCAAAGTCGCTCCACCCTTGTATCAAGATAGATTCACCATAATTGATTTAGAACGTCTCTCACTTAGGGGTAAATTTTGAGCTGCCACCCCTAGCACACTACAGGGTGGGTTTTTGCACTACAAGGGATGTAATAATGTGCTCAAGTGACTCACTTGTACTTGAGGTCGACAGGGAAACACGTAGAAAGGATTTAAATGTATTTTTTCACAATTTTACCTGAGACAACTGAACGGCAGATTGGAGAGCCAATTTTATTAAACATTTTCTTTGATTAAAAAAAGATAAATTGAAAATACTCTGCATAAATAAGTTCACATGCAGTTTACATACTTATATTTCTATTGAACAAAAAAATGTTTTTATTTATTTAATCGTTTTACAAATTTTTTAACATTTCTTTTACTAGATTAACATCTTCCACCAGCATCCAAATTATCAATAATATTTTTGATGTAAGCGATTATGAAATTAATAAGTTAATTAATAAAAATTAATAAGTCTTCTTTTCTTTTATAATGTTAGATTGAACGAGAGATAATTCAGGTAACTTTGGTGGATGGAATATTTTTCCCGCTTGCTAAACACTGATTACAGATTCTAAAGAAATGTTAAATATTAGATCATTGCAGAGTTGTTCCCAAGTTACACAGAAAATAAATAATGTAACTAAGATGACTACAATTTAAATTTTTACATAAAATTGATTATGTTTATATTATTTGATGTATTTGATATTTGTATTGTTGAGATCATTCATAATGATAATTAAATAATGTTTACCTAGTTACTTCTATGTGAGTTAAATAATATTTTATATTTTTTTCACTACTTACATTTCGAGAGAAACAGAATCTCTCTTTGACAGGTGACAGTCAATTTGATTCTTCACCTATCGATGAGCGATTCTGTTTCTCTTGAACCTGAAGTGGTGAAAAAATATCAAATATTATTAAACAGAGGTAACAAGGTGAATATTATTTCGATTAAGTTAATACAGGGCGTATAGTCCTATCTGTTATTTCTCGTACTCTCACAAAGTTTTTTAAACTCATCAATTTTTTTTAAATATCTCCCAGCTTGGGTGTTCTTGGAGTTAACATAAGTTTTTTTTGCCATATACTACCCTTGTATTATATTATGTTATATTTTCTCTATTATAATCCCTTATAATAGTCGTATTACTTTCCCTTATTGTTACAAATTACCTCATTATCGTAATTGCTTACTTAATTATTCAGGAATTTTCCCAGTAGATACTATATTCATATTACATTACAATATACTCGTTTTCAATTGTGTATTTATAATATAAATAATACAGAAAAAATATGACGAAATATGAAACTAACTAATTTTCTATAAAAAAATAAGTCTGTAATATAATGGGTATATTATGTTACTGGCTTGTATTGTATTTTGTGTTCTGTGCAAGATGATGATGGATTACGAATAGCAGTTCATAGGTCTGAGTGGACATAAACTGAAAGCAAACTTCGAGGGCGAGAATACCAAACAGGGAGGAAATACTGTCATGATTTGGATTCGAAATACGGATTGTATTAATGTTTGAGGTTATTTATTCTGTGTTGTGACAGGTGAAGTATAATTGAAATATTACCAAATTGTATACAGCTCCTTTTATTGTAAAGAATTGTATTTTATTTATTTCAAATAACACGGGCTAACTGAGCTCCTACTGCCACATTGCCTAATAATTTATTCACGGTATTTTAGCCGTTAAAAGTACAATAACTCGATATGCTGACGCACAAAAGCCACAGCATATGTCAGTAATGTCAATTTTGTCAATACACCAGTTCAATGTTGGAATTTCAGTATTTTCCTACGTAAGTAAACCCATATTTAATAATATTAATAAAAAGAAAACTATTTGTAGGTATAAAATCAATATTTATTGAATTATCAAACTGCTTCAGGGCCAAAGGTCCTTTCATCAGAATACAACGTAAAAGTACCTACTCAAAATTAAAATAGGACATTAACAAAAACTAAAAATTAATTAAGATATATTATAGATGTCTCATAGAGACGAAGCTATATTTTTATATGGAAAAGTAGTTATGGAAGCCTTTTCTTTTTTTGGGTGTTCATAGGGCTTACGGCCTATTGAATGGCCGGCTTAAGTGATCACTTTACACAATGTAACGTTCATCAGTTCCACCCATGATTGACTGCCACATCTATCAAAATTTTCATAGTTGTAGGTACATATGTTAAGCTTGCACGATTTGTTTCGTACGCGAGTTGTATTTTTATTACCAACACCTGTAGTACAAAGTTTTTCAATCTCACAATCCAATACAGATATCACTATTAATAATGAGTTTCTATATTCTGTTTGGAGTTTTAAAACAATATCCCTTATACGGGTACATGAGATTCATCCGAAATATTAACATTATTCTAGAATACGCCTGAAAATTATTTAATTTTTTAACTTCATTTTAGTCCAGTTTTTATTATTTTAGAATATTTTGAGTATGTCCAAAGTTTTCAAGAACACAATACTGGATTTTAACCCCTGGGGGACATCATTAATGAAGATATATTATATATGTCTCATAGAGACGAAGCTATATTTTTATATGGGAAAGTAAGTATGGAAGTCTTTTTTTGTGTCTTTAAAGGACTTACGACCTATCGTGCGGCTGGCTTAAGGGGGGGTAAGGTTAATTCGTACAAAAAAAGGCATGTTTTTGTGAATTTTTTGTGACGACACAGTTAAAATCTCTTTATTAAAACCAATAGTACATTAAAGTATGACATTTGAAGAATATTGTGTAAAATTTTCAAGAAGTAAAAAATACGGCAATGGCAGCAATTATTCGGACGTGTCTCGGAAAAAAGTAGAATTGCGGTGTCTATCATAACTTGGTGCTAGATCATATAAAATCAAAAAATCAAAGTTCATTCGTTAGATAATAGGTTTTTCTAGGTAACGCTGGGAGGGTTTTTTGAAATTTCAATTTTTCAATTTTTTGGAACACTTTGAATCGAAAACGCGATTTTTTGCGAAAAATATCGACTAATTTGTTATTAAAAAATAAAAATTAATAACACATTTGACAGAAAGTCTCCAGCGTTACCTAGTAAATTATGTACAGAAATAGTTTTCAAAATTTCAAAAGGATCGGTGCAGTAGTTTTGAAGTTATGATGGACACCGACTTTGAAAACGTGAGAAGTGGGGAAAACGCTTTAAAGTTTTGCACACTGTAAAATTCAAAATAAAACTCAACTTATTTTATACTTACACATAATCTTCGATGCCATGTTCACGCAGCAAAGAGCTTTTATCATCAGCATCTTTTTGTCCTTGTCTACGCAAAACTCTTCCAATACAATAGCACGTCCGGTAGGCCTCAGGTGAGCGCGTCTCTTAGCTGCCCGAGCAGGTATAGAAAATCAGTCTGAGTATCGCTCAAATGTTCATAATTTCGTCAATTTTGCTCCGATTGACTTGAAATTTTGACACAATATTCTTGCGATGTTATACATTCATTTAAAAAATTAAAAATAAAATGCAAAAAAAAAAAGTTAAAAACCTTACCCCCCCCCTTAAGTAATGACTTATCTTAACACTTAACACAATGAACAATCAAACAAAGAAAATACTTTCTTACCTAATTTCCCGTATAAAAATAAAGCCTCGTCTCTATGAGACATCTATGATTAATGATGTTCCCCTGGGGATAAAATACAGCATTGTGTTCTTGAAAAAATTGCAAATACTCAAAACATTCTAAATAAAAATTAATTAATTTATGGGGGTTGACTAACTAATTAAGAACTAATGTGAAAACAAAATTGGAAATAGGACTTCGTTATTTATAATATTTGATTCTGCTATGAACACTTTTTTTTAATATTTAATAAATTATATCTCACTAATTAATAATCCTCGGTACCTACCGCAATTGTGACAATGTAGTTCAAAACATCCGCAAGGAGTAAAAAACTTTAAAATAATAAATAAATACATTTATACACTCAAACCACACATAACATTAATTTTGCTTTACATTTTGAGAAATAAAATTTATTATAAAGAATTTAAAGTTAGAAAACGTGCAATATATATATCAATAGATTTTCATATACCTTAAATACGACCTGTTATGCCTGCAAATAAAAACAATAAATAAATTGTAGAGCCAAATAAAATTTATGGACATTACAAAGATGGCCTGGATTATTCTTCGTGAAATATTGCCACCCTTCTAACCACCAGCCCCTAAAGTACCAACTCACCCTCCCGTAGCTACCTTTTCATTTACGTGTAATATTTAATATTTATTAGGGGTTTTCAAAGGTGGGGGCATCTTTTTGTGGTTCGGGCAAGCTAGTGTATAATATAATATTATAGTGTATAATATGTTCCTTCTCTGCGTTTTCTGAAATGTACTACCAGCTTATGCAATATTTTGGTTCAATGCTTGTAGGAATAGAGCAGTGATTTTATTCGTATAATTTGAATGATCACTTGTATATCCTTAATTAATATTTCTGCAACATCAAAGTGTACGCAATTTTGATAAATAAATGGAATGTTATATCTCTCATGGCGACTCCATTTAATTATATTTTATTCATTCTTTAACACTAATAATCTACAATCATTTTCACCTTACAACTTAGGTACTTTTCAAGTACTTAAGTTCTATAGCCAAACCGTTCTGTGGTTTTACATATCAACAGGCTTTACAAATATAAATTGAAAGACGCCGCACGGATTTCAAGTAAAAGAGAAGTCAATTAATATATTTCCGAAAGTTTCGGTAAGTAATTGAAAGTATTACGAAATATTTCAATTCATTTCACAATGTTTGAAAGACGAGTCAACTGCAGGTTTGAAAAGGTTTTCGGTAAATAAGTACAAACCGTTTAGACAGAGATTTCCTATTTTTGAGTTCCAAGTGTAATTTCCCAATTATTAAAAATGATTTTAAAGCTGAATGTAATAATCAGTTTTCTAATACTCCAGATAACACTTAAACACAATAGGACGATGGAATAACATAGTGCATGTTTTCCTTTATGAAGGAGTTTTATTCTATGTAAATATATTATTATAAACTTCAATTATTTCTTACAATTTTTTCTCAATATTTCTATATAATATATAGTAGTGGTCACCGATATAATTTTAATAACATTGATCTTATGTAAGTTTAATATCATTGATTTTAAAATATTTTCTTACGATATAATTGTATATGATATCCCAATTTCACTTTATCAATGTGTTGTGGAAACAGTGTAGTATTATAAGAAAAGGGTATATTACGTTTTTATTATTTCTGATAATATATTATATATTTGACAGAGTTCCCATTGAATTATTCTGATTATAGCTTTCTATCCTCGCTACTTTTTTTTGTTTATATTTATATTTTTTCCCTCAGCTGTGGACTACTTGATTACAAATCATTATTTATTTTGTAATAATTTTTATTGAAATTACGAAATTAAATTAAAAATTATTGCAAATTATTATATTGTATTTGTAAAAAAATAATATATCTGTAAAAAGTAATCTTTGAGAATTATAGAATACTACGACGCGATTTGTAATGCACGGTATTAATAGTGTTGCGATAACTGTATTATTTTCAAACTATTGTATTTCTAGATGAGCAAATCGATCACTACCAACAAGCGACAAAAAGTGGCTTGGTAGGGTCTTAAAAATGGCGTATTACATTCTTTGTATTTGTATGTTTATCCTTTGTATTTGTTATTTTTATATGTAATAATAAAAAAATAAAAATATATAAAAATAAAAATCAGCTTTTTTATTATTTGATTCAATTTTTTATTAATCAATTAGATTTATTTAAATTATTCAAAATTTTATTAATCAATTAGAAAAGACATACAAAAAAATCAAATTAACGAAAAAATATTTTAACTGCTATCGGAATTTGAACCAAAGGACCTCCGTTCTATCCCGAGATGGCGCGTTGTCCAATTTCGCCACGGCAGTCTGGTAAGTTAACGAAAAATTTTCGGCCTTATATGTTGTCTCTTTTTAATTGATTAACATTTTTATTTCATATTTTAAGGAATCCACTTTTTACAATGCAATAGTCATAAAATTTTTGACTTCTTGAGTTTGAAATTTTGAGTTCTGAAATTGCAACTTCACAAGAATAATGTGTTTTCTTTAATATAAAGATAGATTTCTTATTTGTATCTGTGATTTGTTTTGCATTGTTTTTTTTTTACTTAATCTTTCCTTCTTACTCTTCGCCTTTGTGTGATCAGATATATCACTGTATTGAAAATTCTTCGGTACCTTTTGACTCGTCTATAATATTTCTGGAGCACATTTGGGTAGATTTTTGAGGTGAGCTATTGTTGAAAGCCTTTATCGGATGTGTCCAGCAATGGATGATTTGCGGCATCTTTTGATATTATCTTAAATATTTTATCTTCCTATTATTTCATTCCTGTCGGCGGAGATTTCAATATTCAGTAATTCATAATTATTTTCAAACACAAAGAAAAATTTAATGAAAGAAAAAGTGAGTACATTTAAATGAAACCTTTCGGAAAGTTATAATATTCGATATCTAATAAAACTCACGACTCGGCAGCCACCACGCCACCTTGCCGAACAAATAAGGCTCGACCGACCGCAAAAGCCTTCCGGAAACAACTTTACCTCCGCGCGGAAGTTTCGGATGAAAGCCAGTTAATTATAATGTTTCGGTATCACTCGAAAATTGCAAATTGCGTTTAAGACTTGTACAAATATTATTTCGGCTCTTTGAATGTGGACTCCTTGCCAGCTCCTTGCAATATTGTAACGGGTACATTAGGCGAGAAGGTTGGAATACATTTTACAAATTTCGCAAAGTCAATTAGTGAAAGTTTACGTTACCTTTGCGGAGAACGAAATTGTAAAACATCGTCGGAGGCTGTGTAATTGGAATTTTCTCTTGTGAATTTGATCATATGTTAAAACTGAATATCCCGAACGTTTGATGTCAAATGTTTGTGTAATATTTTTGATGAAGATGTTTTGTTGAATATGCCAAAATATAATTTAACTCGCAACTTTGGAATAATGGGGAATCGCTTGTGTAAAAGATAGGTAGGGAAATAATTTCGGTTTTTGTTTTTTGAATTAAAATAACTTCGTGGTTGTTTTATTAATTTAAAAGTGAAATTTTCGGCCTGGTTCAATTTGCGATACAATAATGGATTGAAAAATTTCGTTGGACGAAAAAAAGGAGTTGATGCAAAAAAATGTATGCCTTTTCAATTGATGTTGATTGTATAAATGTTTTTTATCTGAGATATGGTTGTTGTCTAGTACCGATGGTTGCTCATCGAATTGCGAAAAATCAGTTAACAATCATCAACATCAGATAAAAATCTCAAAGAACTATTTGTGTGTCACCGGATAAATTCAATTACCTTGCACAGCCATTGGAGAGTAAACGCAATAGTTAGGTGTTAGTTAACAGTTCTGAGCAGTTTAAATAGTTAGGAAAATCGCTAAATGGGTGCTGCGCGAACTGAATGAAAACCAAAAACCGTAATGGAAGAAGCGTATTGTCTACCACTGATGTACCTACTCGTAATATACCATATTGGAACGTGCATGCACCCACTATCGGTGCAAATAAATTTAGTTGTTTTTGATGGTAAAAAGAGCAATTCTTTGCGCAAGCTCACACGAACATTTTGTGATAAAACTAATTAAATTTTTACAGATAATCTATTTTCGTTAAATTTCAAATTTTATTCCGTACTCGTCGTTTTTTTTTAATTGGGTACTCTGACACATATTGATTTACTGAAAGCTTTTTTGATGCAAAAATCCTTTGGCACTCATTTTGAATTAGAGCGCAATACGGCGAGAATCAACGGAAATAAAAAATGCCAACGTGGCGGCGACTGAACAGTACTGATATGGAAACCTATATTCATAAATCGGTCCTGGGTGAGCGAAGTCATTGGTTGAATACTCGTGTGGTATTATTATGTAGTGGTAAATTATTTAAAAACTTACTATAAACCCGTCAAAAATGACTTATTTTTACATGTTTGAATTTCAGATTTACGTTGGTCAGTTAATGTGAAACATGTTGGAAATAATTTTTTGGTAACAATTCTCTTTGGTAAATATGCAAGTTTTCACGAAAATGCACTATGATATAGATATGGTTCCATAGAAATTTATATATATTTCGGCCATGACTTGAAAACAGCACCATCTAGTGAAGCGTTGCGTCTTGGTAGCGTTAGTGACGGACATTGTTTCACAGAGAATTATATATTTTATACAAAATTAATACTGTATCACACGAATATGTTTTCAATTTAAAAGCTGTCAAAATGCAGAGACGTTGTCAGAAGCTAAACACCTTCACGAATTGTGTATTCCGTAAATAAATCAACGTCCCAGATTGATAGCAATCCCATCGTTGTCTGACAGCGAATCAAAAAAGATTTACATGACACAGCTGATTACGCAACTTTTAACATCTTTCTCGGCAACATAATACGCGAAATAAAACATGTTTCTTTGATCGCACCCAGTAACACGTGATTGACACAAAATTAGATACATCAAACGCGGAGCCTGCCGCCCTGTCAAACATCCGCGCGGCGAACGGCGGGCACAATTCAATTTGGAATCCGCTCCTTTCGACTTGAGACGAAATGTGATTTCTGAAACAATGGACCTGTATTCAAAAAATCTTTGCATGTTATCGTAAATAATATCGCTCGGGTGAAATTTGAAATTCATCTTTGGGTGATGCTGTGGGTCTCGCTGGTGCCCGGGGCTCTCCGTTCTGAATAATGGGATATTGTGCGGCATTTGGGGGTCCTGCGTGCAAATTGAAGCGAAGGTGTTGGGCGGCTCACTTGACGTACATGCTCGGGGTCTCGATACTTTCTGTCAGTGCAACAACAGTGCATTTTTGTGCATCACAATTAGTTTCAAAAATCTATTTTCATAAGATTTTATTAAGTTTCACTTATCTATCGGCGATGAATCTTGTAATCAATATTTCACCCACTTCTTAACCGATAATCACTCTGAAATTTCCCAGAAATTTTAATACCAAGCGAAATTTCCGAGTTTACAAGTGATATGAACTTAAGTATTGAGGTTAATCTTGAAATTTTTGTAATTTTTTTAATATCATACGACTTTTCTGAATTTGATAATGTTTACGTTCGATCCGTATGATTATTTTATTAACTTTATCAGAAATAGTTATTTGGAAGCGAGTAGAAGAGATTGACAGCAAATAACCAAAAGCGAAAGGATAACGATTCGGTGGATGCTTGGTGGTTTGGAGAATGCTTTTTGGTCACCATCCGTTCTCTCGGGATTCTCCAAACTCTTGAAATCTCAGTTTAAAACGCCTGAGATGATGTTTTACAACTTTTATGCAGAAGAATACAATTTACAAAGGATTTACAACGCGAGTATGACGGATAGATCGAGGTAGGATTTGTGCAGGGCCTTTGGCGAATCTTCTCGTAACCACGAAGCGGAATGAGGTAGTGAGGTCCTGGTCTCGGCATTTTTATATGATCCGCGAACAAAGGATTCCTGCTTGTCCGGAGGCGCGTGGATCATGGATTATTGGTCACGCCCGCTGGTGTCACCCGTGCCCGGCGCTCGTGTCAGGCGCGTGCCTGTGGCCGGTGGTACTGAGGCGCAGACCTCGCGTCCTCGTGTTGCTGGATGGACCGCAGCTATACTATACACGTGTTGATGGCCTGTTCGGGCCCGTGGCTGTGTATAGGGTTACCCCTACAACAATATGAGAATGATCATTAAAAAATATCAACCTTATTACCTCTACGTGAGTTTAATAATATTTTATAATTTTTTCACTACTTGAATTTAGAGAGAAACAGTTTGGTACTTCACCTGTTGATGAGATATTCTGTTTCTCTCGAAACTTATGTAGTGAAGAAAATATAAAATATTATTAAACTCACGTAGAAGTAACAAGGTAAGTATGATTTAATGGTCTTAATGAATAATCTCCATAATGTAAACGCCAAATCCATCAATAATACGATATGAGAACATCAGCTACGATTCTGCGGTAACTTCTCGTAAAGGTTGCGGAAAACGAACAGAGACTGCAACTCAACGAAAGCAAAGATAAGAGATGGTTATGGTTAAGGGAAAGTGATAATTTAGTTTTATTATCTCAGTTATGTGAGGTGAGATTTGATTACAAGAGTAAATATGACGAAGACAGAAAAGTAGAAAATAATACTTTATTTAAAAAATAAAAATAAATTAAGTTAAGCTTTTATAAAAAATGACTAAAATGGGAAAAGTATTTTTTAATAGCCATAGTATGTCAATAAAATCTAAAGCGTGGGGGCTTTTTTCAAACATGCTTAGATATCTTATTTTTAATGTATCATTATTTTTCGCAAGAATAAAAACGAAGCGCCCCACGGTTTTGATTTTATTGACGCATAAACTGTGATCACTCTTAGTACTGTAACTGTTGAAAAATATTTTTTTCCGTTTTAGTCATATAAGTATGTTTTTAAGTTATTTTTAATATTATATTATATTAAAGAAATTAGAAAAATTCACTATAAAAATTAGTTAAGTTTAGTAGAAAAATATTTATGGAATAAATATCACGACCGAGATAACCTTAATCTTAAACGGTTATTTGTGATGTGTGATAACCCAGCTTAACTGCGCCGAAATTGCCATCCCTTGGAAACCAAAAAATTTTGGTAATAATTTTTTTTTAACCTCAGGTCTATTTTATAATCATGCCACTTCAAGAATGTGTCGTATACCGATACATGTAATTGTATGCGTGCTGCATAAATTAATGAAAAACTTTTCTGTTGAACTTATTGAAGTATTTTAACTGCGTAATTCAGCGAGCGCGAATTAATTAATAAATCTAGTATTAATTAATTTTCTTGTTCTCTAACTTACTTAAATATCAAAAATATTTGAGAAACAAACGCATGGTGGATGTCGGATAGATTATCAATCCATTTTTATTTAATCAGAAAAGATAACATAGGTATACGTACACATATGTTTTAATGTACCTATTTTAAAGCAATTTTAGAACATAGTTCTCACACACTTAAACGTTAAAAAAGAGTTAAATGAATCACATGAGTTCGATACTTACTGAATGGCTTACTTACTTATTACCATTACGCCGTTTCCTCGCGGGGATAGGCAGAGAGGATAGAGCGTCACACTCTTATGTCCGGACACATCTCTCTCGCCTCATCCGAATTCATACATCTTCGCATACAAGCTCGACGATTGTTGAGCATCCTAACAGGACTATCCTCTAATATGGTCCGCGGTCATCCTCTCTTTATGGTGCCGTCAACACTTTATTTTTCTTACAATTCTTTCCTCATTCGTTTTCTCAACATTCCCAAACTATTTGGGCGACCCTTTTTCATTAACACTAAAAAATATTAGTCTGATTTGTTTTAAATATTTTTCAATGAGCTTTACGAGTATTCTGAAATTGTAACAAGACAATTAAACTGTGACTTCGTCAAATATAATAATATATCATAATTTATTATTTCCTCCCGCGGATACTAAATATCAGCAACACTGTATTTACCATTTTAACATTGTACCTACGCACAATTCCAAGCGCCCCACGTCGACTACCCCACCGCTGTTCGGCCGCAAATCCGAAATATTTATTACAATTTCATCAAACGTAATATCTGACGTAACGAAACGGTCATGAAGCCGGGACGTTATTAATTACGGAGCGTGGCTGGTGCACCCGGACCCAGGGAAAGCGGAACACATTTCAACTAATTATTTTACGCTGTAAACGTGTCATATTTTATTTATTTATACATTATTGTATTAAACAAAGTCAACCTCACCGCGGTGATGAAAACATTTTACTCTTTAATCACAGACCTCGAAATGCACAAATTAAATCAAATTTAATATTGACTTTAGGTAAACATTTCAGTTTAAACATTAATCCAAACGTTTTCGTAATAACATACACGTTGTCAATGCCAAATGTACTTTAAAAAGAGTTAATGTTACAATAATTACTTTTATTGGTTCACAACCTAGGATTGGTCTGCAACAAGCACTCGATTTCTCTCCTCCTCTCTGTCCCCTGCCAGCCTCTTCATTTCTTGGTAGGTGCTATCTCCGATAATCTGGTCCAAGTATTTGCCTTCAGCATTTCCAAGATTGTTGCCTTCAGCATTTCCCTCGACAATGGTAAAAAGCAGGCCCCGATTCCTAATATTAGGGCCTATCCAAATTATGTTAATAATTACTTATCTATACCAATATATAAAGAGGTAAAGTTTGTTGGTTTGGATGTAGGAGGTAATCTCCGAAACTACTCATTCGATTTCAAAAATTCTCCAATATTTAGAATGAACCTTCAGGGCGGTATATTATCCCGTTAAAATAAAAGGGCTTTTGGTGGTGACTTATTTTACAACTAAAGTCGTAAATTTGGTCATCACCAAAAAAATTTTTGGTTTGAAAAATAAAGCGAAATTTCAATCCGTTCAATTTGGGATACCCTTTTTAAGATGACAAAATTAAAAGGCAATATAAATATACAATAAGAGTGAGTTAAAGTAAAAAATGTTTAATTAAAAGTAAAGCACAGCAATACATAAATATAAGTTAAAATAGTGATATTGTATAAGTATTTAAGTACCTGTTCAACACATAATTCAAATCCTCAATCCAAAACATTCGTTCACTTTACATTCAGCAGATTCATTGAAGCAATGTTGCCAGCCAATTGGTCATCTACTTCAATAATGACTAGTTTGGGTCAGTGAACTAATACCTAGTCTACTTCACTCTCCAATACTTGTTTTAATTATAGATTTGATGTTTTAAGGTTATTTATAGTCTATTTTTGGCTGCGCTATCCAAAATTTTTCAACAAGTAAAAACACATTGTATTATACCACTATTTATTGAATTATCGGCAATCGGGGGCAATAGTCTCTTCATTAGGAAAGAAAGTGTACTTAAAAGTATGCAAAGGCATAAACAAAAACAAAAAATAATTATTATTATTAATGAAATTTAAAATGTATTAAATTTAATAAATATTATTATTACTGAAATTTAAATTAATTAAATTTTAATAAATATTATTATTAAGTTCTGCGGGTTAACTATTTTTAAGTGTTACAGCTGTTTCGGCTTGCAAGGCCATCATCAAACAGTGGATATACCACGTATAAACGACTTACCTATTTATAAAATTTTAAGTTACGTCTTCCCCTTTAGATTAATTAGATATTTGTGGTGAAGCCCTATATAAATGTTTGCTTTTTCCTGGGCACTTATCATTAAAGGTGCCTCGGTTTACAAAATTCTATGTTATGCTTAGTTATCAAAATTCCCCGTTTTCCGTAAGTGTTATTTATAAATATTATTTTAATTTATGTCCTTAATTTTGGGTTTTTTAAAAATATTGAGAAGTTTAATTACTAATAAAGAGAGAACGTGAAAATAAATTTGAAAGAAACTTTTAAAAAAAAGGATTTGGTTATTTTGAATATTTAATTTGTTTTTTATAATTTATCTAACTGTAATTCTACGTTACTTGTTGGTAACATTTTTAAACCGTTATTATTATCAAAATAATGGTTTGTTTCTAATAGATGATTAGGAAATTCAGAATATTTATTGTTATTTATCTTCATCAATTTGATTGTAGCGGGTTTCATTTTAAATTGGGCACCTGGCGTTTTGTGTTTTAGTTTCTCAAAAATCCAACATGGAGTTTTGAGAAACTGAAAAACAAATCGGGACAAACAACGCACCGCCCTTGGCCGGCACTTTTGGCAAATGAATCGGTTGGCGAGACTTTGGCCACGATATTAATGCATCCGTCAGTGATGAGCGGTGAAATATCATCGGACCCGCTTAGTATGGTCAGCGGGGTAACGCCGAGCCATTTACTCCAGCAGAGACGTAGAATGGTAGACCGTTGGTAGATCGCTGGTAGGTGCGCAGAAAGGGATGCAATAAATACGAAGCTCCTAACTCCAACAATATTTCAGGGTTGAAACAATGTATTATATGCTATATTATAATGCTTCGTATTGATAGGTGGGATAGAATTTTACAAGTGGAATAATTATCTTAATTATTTTTTTAATTTTTGGAGTACAAATTGTGAATTGTGTTTTCTTTTTAAAGTCGTATTAAAAACATATTTTTACAAAACATTCAAAACATTGATAATGTGTCGATGTTCTTATGGTGAAATTGGTGAACGTTGCTTAAAATGATCATTTATGCCAGCTTACTCAGGTCATATCTCTATGGCCATCATATAAAGGCTTCCATACATGTTTTCCATATAAAAAGCTTCGTCTCTGTGAGGCTTCTATAATTTTCTTAATTTTTTTTTATCGATAAAAAAATTTGTATAAATCATTTGAAGAAGTGATTTACTCTCCAAGTGGTTTATACAGAGTTAATTAATTAAAAATTAATAATTATGTACAAAGTTGACGCTATAAACACCAACAATATTTTAAACGCGAGTACGGCAGAGATGACGTTAAAAAATTCCATGAGGTTTATACAAAGTTTTTAATTAATAATTATGTCTAACCACAAAGTTAATGCTACAAACATTTTAAAAAATTCTTCTTCAAAAACAGCAAAATAATTTTGTGGCGACATTATTAATATAATTAGTAAAAATGATCTAAGTTTTCACAACTTTTATATTGAAAAAAATATCAACAGGTTTCAGAGCATACAACTGTATCCTGACGAAGGAGCCACGGGCTCTGAAACCTGTTGATATTTTTTTCAATACAAAAGTGATGAAAACTAAATTAATTTTTATTAATTATATTTAAAAAATTATCTTAATAAATAATTATCCCTCTGTTGATAAAATCTAGTAATTGTGTTCTCAGAACATACATATAAAAATATTGTTAAAATAAAATGTTCCTTTTTTACTTTCAAACGATGACAAGAATCTTTTCGCGGATTCCCGCGAAGAGTCACCCCTAATGACTTAACCAGCCCCTCAGCGCTGCGGCAGTGCAAGACGTCCCCGATATTTTTCGCGATTCTGATTATCCACGGGGTGTGTTGGTTTTTACAATTCCGGGGTGAAAGCGGGCAGGGGCGCGCTGCCCGGCGGCCGCCCTCGCCTCGCGCTCCCCGGGTAACAGATGGCGCGCTCTCAAAGCCGCTCAGATCGAACCGTTGTTTGGCCACTTTTATGCCCCACGTGATTAATCTACGGCCGACCTAATTATTGTAAGAGAGACGCGTTTATGTCTATGCTAATGCCCGCCGCCGGGTACTGATGACCGGGGGGAGGCTATTTGTTAATTTATTTAAAACATCTGCTACGGCGGAGCGAACTGCCCCTCTCGGGCTGATGTAATGGAATCGGACACGGTGCACGGAAACTTGTTACGAGGGTCAAGAAGCAAAACGCCAAAATATAGAATCTGAGAATCAATTATTTACGTGTGTGTAGAGATATAACACAAAAATATCGGAAGACAAATACGATACATACACTCGCTGATAGATAAATGCAATAAAAATGAATATGCAAATACGAAAAAATCAATTATATTATAGATTTATTGTTTCTGAGGAAATTCGTAGAACTCCATAATCACACATATTGAAATAAAAACAACTATTTTTTAAGATCTACCTTTTTAATTTTCTGAGACGCCTTTCGCCTTATGAAGGCATTATCAATCTAAATATTTTACATTCAACAATTTATATTTTAATATAAAAGTATTTTAATATAAATACGACTAGTTGAATGTAAAATATTTAGATTGATAATGCCCTCACAAGGCGATACGCTTCTCAGAAAATTAAAAAGGTAGAACTTAAAAAACATTTTTTTTTTTTCCATGTGTCAATTATAGATGATACTAAGTCTAACGTATTTATATATAATGTATGGAATAACTTGTTATTTAATATGTTCTCGAAGAATCGAGAAGTGGTTAATACAAAGTTTTGAATTTAATAATTTATTTACAATTTTAATCATAGTAAAAATAAGTAAAAATCGTTAGTAAAATATTTTTTTTATTATTCGATCCCTTGAAAACATTTGTATTGTAATATGTGTTAATATAAAAATTAATTTGATTGCATTTTGGATTGATTTCACATTTTTTGTTATGAATAATTGTGGGGTATAAAAGCAAAGGCAGCAATATCTAAAAATAAATAAAAAATACTGTGAATGTAGCCACCGAGGATAACGAATTTAAAATATACTGAATTCTAGATTTTATGTATCTATCCTTTCAAAATCATGTTCCCTTTAAACTTATAGGCTATGTTTCCCATAAAATTTCGAATTCAGTCCATTATAAATTAGTTATCCCCGTTTGCTGTATTGTTTTTTTTATATTGCTGCCTTTGCTTTGACAATTAATTTACAATTAATGTAAAGCTGTAATTCAAATATAAAAAGTCCATCATTTTTGACCCTCATCTCAATAAATTTCCTGACGCATTTGGGCATCGGCGCCCCGGTTAAGGCGTTGGAACGAAACAGAGATGGATTAACACAGAGCCTCACAAGGTTCTAGGATTGGCATTTTGATTTTAATGACACGCATTTATTAATCAACCTCCTAAATTTAATATGCTCATTGCAAAGTTGCGCAGCGAAACATCTTACTGTGGTAGGGGGTTCGATAAATCCACTGCCTGGTGCGTGTTGTGTTTTATTAACGAACTTAGTTAATTATACTGAAGCGACATGTTTCATGGACGAGATTTGGAATTCGAAATGGCAGCATGTTCCCCAGGGTTCAAGTCGTTGGCTCCCTCAATAATCCACTTTTGTAATCAAACTGTTCATAAATAAATACATAAAATTATAATTATAAACTTTATTTTAACCACTTGAGTTTATGTATTTATCAAAACCGAACGGTTTCGTAAAACAAAATTATTTCTTCAATCAGGGTGATAAACTATTTTCAAGCATTAAATTCATTAAAAAAGTAATCATTCTAGTACCTTACTGTATAAAAAAATATTCATAAAAGATATGGAAAAAAAGTACTATTAAGATAAGGATGATGGTTAAATATATTTTATGTAAATGTTATGTGTAGAATACGTTTATACACATAACATTTACATGCATCTATGTAATTTTTAATACTTTTACAGGCTTTTTTTATGTTTTACAACAAATTAGCCGCCAATCCGTTAATAATCGCGGGACATAATAATAATTAATAGCGATCCTTGCGTGACTTACCTGTCATGATGATTGACGTGTCACACTCGGGCGCCCGTGCCTCATTAGCGAATAGTCATAGCGGCTAGTTGTTTTTGTTGTAATTCTAGTACAATTCCAATGAGTTACGGACAGACATTCGAAATCAGGATAGTTGATATAATTTCTCTGCCTAACCTCACGGGGAAATGGCGTGATAGTAAGTAAGTAAGTAACACGGAATACCTGTCGCATCAATATTCTTACTTTTCTCAAACTAAGCCAAAAGCCTGTGCTATGAAAATAGGACTAAATTTTTGTATTTATCTGAGCAACATCTCAGTGGGATATTGCTGCCAATGCTTTTATACGTCTCAATTTGTCTATACAGGGTTGTTTGGAACACATTAATAACCTCGCTCGATTATATTCCAGCCTTGATTATGATTATTCAAGCAACCATGACCTTAAATCATTAGTTATGGAGATATATGACATCAAAGTTCATTTCAATAGTCCAACGATTTACAATAAATAAAATATTGAAAAAAAATGCAAACTTTGATGTCGCATATCTATACTATTGATATTATGTAGGTCATGGCTGCTTGAACATTTTCGACTCATAATCAAGATAGAAATATAGTCTTGCGAGGTTATTAATATTTTCCAAATATTTCCTGTATATTTCCAGCCTTTTCCCACCACCATTGGCCAATATAACACGGAACTCTGAACAAATTTATGGAAACGAATTTATTTTCGTGCATTAATTTAATATCCTTTTGTGCGCTTAAACTCACCAGGTCAAAAAAGTCATCAACCCGGAATACAACACACCAAATGTATTCATTGTTATCTTAACCACGCTTAACCGCATTTATTGTCTTAAGTGGTTTAACGACATCCGTTGTCTATGGCAATCAACACACACATGAGATAACAGAAAAGGGACCATTCATGCCCTTCATGGCGGTATATTTTACTAAGAGATTAATTCTGACGGGTCACATATTTTTTTAACGCCGGCTTAAATTCTACACAAAACTGCGAGGCTTTCCGGGCATCGGTGATTTTATTAACAAAAAAAACAAAGTGGCATAGTCATCAGGTTCCTACCACAAAATAATGTGACTCGGCACTTTAAGCAAAGCCTTATTGAAAGGGTTTATTAAGAAGTGTTGTACCTTGCAGCTCGTATTTATTTTATAAAATGGGATCCAAGGAAATTGTTAAATTAAATATATATAAGAAGTTATCTGTGGCAGTGTTAAACGGTTGTGAACGCAGCTAAGTATAATGCCATTTGTTATACTTGATTTTGAATTAATAAAATGTATGTCTTTTTTTAAGTATTAACAAAAATAATTTATTAAGTGTAAACATAAGAAGTATCCTTTTTTCAATTATCATATGCGTGACAATACTAAAACAAATTGATAAAGGTTACATTAAAAGATATTGTGTTTGCGTTTATGTCACATTCATTAGTTTATTTCATTATAGGCCTTCAAAATGGAAAGTCAAGTAGACAAAAGTGAGATCTTTTGACAACTTCTTCTATTTGAATGACAAATTCTTTGAGTCAAAATTTTGTCAATTGCGCAATTGAGATTGGTTTTTATCGCAATGGGATCGCTGGTCAATACAATGCCCGCACAGAAATCGAGCATCGCTGTCAAGCCAAAAACTGTACTGCCTGCGCAGCGTTGCGTTGGCTCGCACGTGTTTATGTATATTATGTTATTATATTGCATCAATGATCATATTGTCAATTGCAATAAAATGTTCTTTTTTAATTTTGATTTGCCATCAGAAAATACGTCCATATTGCTATGTGAAGAATATTATGCGTTCTAATAAGTCGCAGTAATGGAGAGAAGTATCTGATAATCGCATTAAAAAAATTGAATGAGATATGGGTACTAATACAGTGGAATTAATCACACAACAGGATAATGCAAAAACAGAAGGAATTAGTGCCGTGACGCAATCTCGTGAACATTCGAAGGTGCCACACTTAAAAATCAAATTATAATTGGCAATATTCCTTGAACTCTGACAAAACAACCACGTGGCTAACACGGTCGTAAACTTGAATCTTTCGCCTTTTCAGATGAAAATAAAGTTTATGTTCGAAATATGAATACTGTCCAATTAAAATAAACGTTTTAATTTTATGTGACACCTTCGTCATTACGCCGTGAGCTTGGCAAAATCATAAACGGGTTTACAACTCCGGCAGAAACATGTTCGACTAACGTAATAACGAGGAAGGGCCGAGCGGCACATGCTCCTTAACGACTTTAAAACTCAATATTGCGTTTTAAATCAGGAAGCTTTTAAGAGTTCTACGCGAGCAACTTCTTCGCATTCTCCTCCGATGCATCAAAACTTGACGATAGTTCAATCACAAACATTCCGCACCCGACTTGAGGAGATATCTTTCGCCTTAGGCAATAGAGATTTGACAGGGCTACCACACGTAGTACCTACTACATTACTTGTTGACTTGTTTTTGATTTAAAATAAAAATTGAACAAAAAAATTTTATGTGTATTCAGAACTCAGCACTAAGAACAAAATTTTACGAATATCTTAAGTCTTCTTTTTTCTTCTTCTTTGCACTGTCCCAAATCATTGCATAGATAAGCTGTTGGGGTCGGCTGTTCTCGTTTTCAGGCTGTATCTTCTTCGGTTCTGGGTATCGCTTTCATCCAGGCCGTTTTTCTGTAGGATTTTGGAGCATTGAGTCATCCAGGAATGTTTTGGTCTTTCTCTGGATGACTGTCCAGAGGTCCATAGACTTTGCCTGCTTCACCGTGTGGTGTGGTGAAATCCGTATTATGTGCCCATACCATCTCAGCTGTCGTTTCTCCAGCTTACTGTTTATGTTCATGACAGGCAGGCTACCACAAATGCGTGAACTTTTAATCTTATTCATTAGTGTTACTCCTGCCGACCATCTAAGCATTCGCATTTCTGCTTTTTTGAGTTGCCTAGAGCCAAGAGTGGGAAATGTACATAGTCCAGCACTTGGAGCGATAGATTATCGCGGGTCTTACAATAGTCGGGTGTATCTTTCCTTTAAGTTTTATAGGCATTTTCGGGTTTTGGATTTTCATAAGGTTCAACCTGTCGTTCAGATGGCTTGGTATTCGGTGTTCACTAATTTCACCCATGATAGACTACCACAACTGTCAAATTATAAAGTTGTTTTAATCTGTACGCCTTGTTTCATATAAGAGATGTATTTTTACTACCGCCACCAGTGGTTAAAATTTGTCACTGGTAGTTTAGTTTTTTTCTGTGCCGGCGATCTACGTGAATAATCAGTTACCAATCAACATATCAAACACGATGTCAGAATCACAGTCAAAAGTTTTCACCAAATTGCTCATATAGTTTTTTCAAGTTCATTGAAGAAATATATATATTTGTTCACGATTAATGAAATTGACAACCCTATTCCGATTTCTCACACTCGTGTTCGCTATTGCGGGATCTTCTTTATCCGATTTAAAAGGGAGTTTTGCGTCATAAATGCCAATTCCGAAAATCTGTCATTTTATAAGTAACGTCATATTTGCGTGGCTTATCTCCTTGCTGAATTTCA
This sequence comes from Agrypnia vestita, assembly GCA_016648135.1. Lineage (NCBI taxonomy): Eukaryota > Metazoa > Arthropoda > Insecta > Trichoptera > Phryganeidae > Agrypnia > Agrypnia vestita. The sequence goes on along the minus strand of JADDOH010008643.1, from coordinate 133,041 downwards.
GATTTGTTGCGCATTTTACGAGTGTAAAGCAATTTTATATCTTGCATCAATAAAATTCATGCAAGTATTAGATCAAACTTTATTTTCCTTTATCGTTTGTTTGATGTTAAAAGTTATTATTTTGATATTTGTATTACTAGACTGGCATAGTGTGCTTTCTTTAAATAAAGAAATGGGTGAGTGTACTTATGTACGCGCGTTAGAAATTATACTTATTTGTCTTACATAAAAAACAACGTGTTGTGTTTTATACTTTGCGTTGGAACATATGCCAATTCTGTCCATGTACAACAATGTACCAACTCAAATTAGAATTGCCAGTTCTCCATCAACGGATAAAAAAATTATAGATGTAATAAAGTTAAAATCAGACTTATATTAAATAATTTCATGGAGAAAATTAACAACAACAGCGCCGGAGCATATACAATTTTAATAACACCATTTAAAATAACTTGGTATCGTCACTTATAAGAATTGCTATTAGTTACATATCACCCGTTAAACCACAGCCTTAGCTTTTTTTTATTGAGTCATCATAAAATTTCACTCTAAACGCCCCTAAAGAAGTGTAACTTCGAAAATGTTGGCTTTTTACATTACCCCGTATTGAGATAATTAATGGCAATAAATAATTTTGAATCGAAAGTATTTAAATAATTACATAATTACTTATCGATAATTTTCTGAAAATGGCTTTAGAATTTTATTCAGACGCCGTAATTTTAATAAACCATTGAAATAACAGCTTTTGTTCAAGGGTTGAATTTTCATAAGTGGACCTTGATAGACCGCTCAGTTTGGATAGAAGCCTTTATGTTTTCGGTGTCGAGGGATTTTAAAGCCTTTCAGCGCTTTGACCCAAGCCATAGATTTGAAATTGTCTTTTAACCCTGGATGCTTATTCGTGTTTCAGATACAAGTAAATATCTGATTTCGTATAAATACGTTTTAAAACATTTTAAAAATAATTTTGCGGTATTTATTATTCTGAAATTATTGCAATACGCTAAAACACATTCGCTCTATTATAAAAACAACATTAATCAATTTAGAAACCTAACTAAATTTTATATAACACATATTTTCTAGGTTTTATTTAAAATTTAGACATTATTCAATTCACAATGTTTTTATAGGTATCTTATAAGAACATAATTACTAGATTATGTCTACAAAAGGATTATCATTATTTATAACACTCACAGAGATGAATTGTGCATCCACAAGGTATTCATCCTGCCTTGGCTATAAATATCGTATATACATTAAAGATAATATTGCAAACTAGACATATATTAACAGCAAAATATAAAAGTCTCATTTACCAACGTTGATATATATACTATTTCTTGGGAATTGCAAACTTTCCACCATAGATGGTGATTTAACAATAGTTACACCATAACAAATATGTAAAACTTTCAAAACAATTTATAGATGTGTGGTTGTTCTTGAGGTGGAATCGGTGAACGCTGCACTATGTAAAATGATCACTTAAGACAAGACAGGACGCCCAATAAAGAGTTGAATACATGCTTCCACATATAAATAGCTGCGTCTCTGTGAGACATCTAAAATTTACCTTATTTAATTTCGTTCAAAATCTTAAAAACATATATAAATATCATAGCTTTTGAATAAATTTTTGTAAATTCCGCCGATGTATTAAGCACCATAAACGTTGACTTATTTAAGTCGATAATATTAAAAGTGGGCTATGTCATAAAACTCAAAATAAATAAGAAAGAGGATTAAAGTTTTGTCGTATTTTACAGAACGTACAAATTAATTATTCGTATATGAAGAAAATATAAATCTAAAAAAAGGTTCGTATAGCCCCCGGTGTACAAATTCACATGAATTTGTACACCGATCCGAGTATGCCAATTTTTATTTTATTTTTTATATTTAATTTTTATTTTGGAGTAGTTTAGTTATTTTGGAGTGAATTGTTCATTTTTCTCACTGGTCAGTAGTATTGCGGTTGACTGACTATATGTGAGATATAAAAACAAAGGCAGCAATATTTATTTTTTATTTATTTATTTAAAAAATCCTTGTTTACAAATAAAGATACTTAATACTAATTTAACAATAAAACATAAGATAAATTACACATTTTTTTTGTTTTGTTTAATTTGTGGATTATGCCACTCTACTAGGCTACGCCTGTCCCAGAGTGGCGTTATAGAACACAATTATAATATTTTTTCGAGTTCGTCAGTAGTATTTATTTTCATAAGGTAGTTATTATGTATCTACAGAGTATCAAGTGGAATGTTAGTGAAAGTTGAGTTAGTCATAAGTCCAAGTGTAAATATGTGTAGAATAATTGTTTAATGTAAAAAGGGTTAAAGTTTTGTTTAAGATTTTTTTTTATTTTCCTTAATTAATTAATTAATTTATATAGGTATATATTTTTATTTGAAGACATTATTATGCAATTACAGTAAGTAAATTTTCAGTTGCTGTTCTACCTTTGGAGTTAAGCCAGTTGTTTGCTAAAGCTTTTATTTTATTAATTGAGTATATTCTGATTTCCGGGAAGTCTGTTTTAAATATGTTAAATATTTTAGGCCCTATGTATGAGTAATTTTTCTGTCCATATATCTCTCCAATATCTAAAAAGAATTAAATGTAGCCATCGATGATAACTGATTTATAATGTACTGAATTCGAGATTTAATGGGAAACATAGCCATATATGATTTAAAATGAATAAATACATAAAATCTAGAAATCAGTACATTCTCAATTAGTAATCCTCGATGACTGCACTCAAAATATTTTTTTATTTTTTGGATATTGCTGTCTTTAATATAATATATATAAATATAATAGCACATTTATATTTTTTCTACAATATACTATTTATCGAATTATATATACAACTAAATCATATTTATTTTAATTTTATTTTTAGTATTAATAATATTTGCATTCCCAAGTGTAATAAATAAAATTTAATAAATAAATCTCAAGATAAGCAAATTTAGTCCAAAAATGTCTGTTAAAACGTTTCATGAAAAACAGAAAATAATGATGATATTGGGAAAGCAAGACAACTTGTTTCGTTTTTAGTATCACAGAGTGCCAAGGGATGATTATTTTTGTGTGGCTCCGTTATACCTTCCATGTGCACATATTTTTTCCACTTTTAACTACTTCTTCATTTGCACACACGTACGAGTTTCTTCAAATGATTTCTCCTAACTAGATACAGCACTGTAATGCTGTTAGTCGTAATATGATAGCACACAAGCAAATCCACTTACACATCTGCGCTTTCGGCTAAAGCAAACTAAACAGCCCTTTTATTTGGCGCGGGGTATTCCCGAGGGAACGCCGACCACTTCCAAACCAGAAAGCACCCGAAATGAGCATCCCTGAAAGGCAAAACAGGATTCGTTTGTAACCGATGAGGAAAATCGTATTGGAAAATTTTTACTTCCAAAAAAATCCATTTTACGCGGAAGATACGGATTGAGTAAAGGATTTTTTTTTGATACTTGATAGGTTATACCATATATGGAGCTAAAAATGCAAAGGCAGCAATATCCAAAAAAATAATAAATGTTTTGAATGTAGTCACCGAGGATCGCTAAATTATGTTGAATGTACTGAATTCTAGATTTTATGGATATCTATGCCTTCCAAATCAGGAATTCTCGTTAATACCTAGGCTTTATTTCCTGTAATCCTCGAAGCCTGCATTTCATTTTTTTATATTACTGCCTTTGCTTTTACATCCCCCATTTAACATTGTATTGTAAATGCAACACCAAATATTCAGGCTCCATTAATAACGTCACGTTATATGATGTAACATACTAATAAATCATAGTTGTAAATACAGACACTATGCAGAAGAACTATAGTATAGTATTTGAGGCGTAAATGTATATATTATAGTGTTTCAGGCGTATGCAAGAACCAAGATAGGTAATATGGATCTAAGTAAATCACTTAATACTTTATTGACTTAATAATATACCAAATGTTTATTGGGGGGTCTATCAGAAGACTTAACGGAGACGAGCGTACAGGTAAGTCAAGGTTAATAATGATCACAGAAGAGATAGTGATAGATTTAACAAAACTACTAATATTGTTCTTATGGTACGTGGAACGTTGATTATAAAATCGCAAGAATTCAGAAGAACTTGAAATGTGATTGTGAAGAGCTTATTACTTATACGTATACGTTATTTTATCCATGTAGCGAGTAAAGAAGCACCTACCTACTACCTACCTCATTTGCACATTGCCTCATTGCGCACATCATTTGCCAAAAAAATCCACAAAAAATAGCGCGCATACAAAGTTATATTAAAATGTAAAAATTTTGCGATACGTTCCGAACACGTCGAAAATTATGTATGATCATTGGACAAAATACAATAATAGTTAAGGATTATACGTTTACTAGTATTGAGCTTTAGAGTCTTTAATTTTCAATGAAATATCTATTACATTCATTCTCCATTGTATTTTGTTAACATTCTCGTAAAATAGTAGTATATATTTGCTGTTTCTACGAATTTGCATTTGAAATTTCGTACGGTATTATTGTTTATAATATATATATATATATATATAATATATATATATATATATATATATATATATATATATATATATATATATATATATATATAATATATTATTTTGTTATCTTTCGTGTTATCTTTATACTCCTTCGAATCGTTTATAATTTAATAAATAAACATTATTACAGGTAACAACGATTGAGTATACAACTGTAACTATCATGATATGTAAATAAATTATAGTAAATTGTTGAAATAATTTTGTAAAATGTATTATTATTTGTAATATAACATTTTATAAAACGCGCGCTAGAAGCCGTTATTAAATAAATAAATAATATATAAGAAAAATAAAAAATAAATGAAAATAACTGCTTCATTATAGAGACAATGGACACCGCTCTAGAAAAGACTTCCATTAATACTTCACTGGAAAAATGAGCGAGAAAATTCCGATACAATATTATTTATACAATTATCTCAGTTTTCCTAAACACCGCGAGACGTACATACAAGATATATCCAAGTAAGAATTGCATTATTCAGTCCGTTTAATTCTGGTGGCCATTCCTCCATATGAGATATTCCGCCTAATCTAGGATTTGTGGTCACCGTAATCCACGAACACCTTTCCGTGTTTTAAGCCCGGTCACCGTAGTGTATGAGAAATACCGTGTGTATAAGTTTAAACTGTAACTTTAAATTACATATGTAGTAAATGTTATAGATGCGCATACATATGTTAGATAAGATATAATGCCTTTTTGACATGGATTTTTGATATTAATATTAGCATATAATTTAATTAAATGGTTTATCTGGCTTATTTGCGTAAATAGTACATTTTGAAATTTTAGCAGTGTGCCCTAAATTCGACAAATCTGTATTATTTTGAGCAAAAATTTAACCGTGACACGTAGGTTTTGATTTTAACATTTTATTTTTATCTGTTATCGCGCACAGTCAATCTGCCGTTTAAAAAAACAATTAATTGCCAAGCTCAATAATTGTGCACAATATTTTTTTAATAGTCATGCGTACGCGGATTACGTGTCAAGAAAACATTCATATTATTTTAAAACTAAGTCGAGTGGCTTTGTAACGAAATGAAGAGGCTGGGGGGTGATAGAGAGAAATGGAGAGGTCAAATGCTCGGTGCAGACCAATCCTAGGATTGTGGCAAACGAAAATAAGACCAATTTGCTGGACTGGAATGAGTTTTCAACTCGCGATCGCTGGATTACTTACTATGCACGGTTCTTAACCGCTAGTTGATGTAAATATATTTAAAGATGAGCAATAATAGATCGAATATCATGGAGGCAGAAAATTGGTCCACTTTCAATTTGTGCTGAAAATGATATTTTCTGTAAAACACATTAATATGAAATGACATACTTATTTGAAATATGTATTATTTATGAAGTGTCTACTTTTGACGCAAATAGTTAAAATTTCGTCTTTTAATACTGCAAATGGAACCACCCAGCGGAATAATTTATTGATAACAAATAAACTTTGCGCGCATTTCGCAAAATCAATTCCAAACGTGTATGACCTGACTCGTGCCGCGCGGTGATTTGATAACATATATTACATTTGTTATAAACGAGTTAATATTTCATGTGACACTTCATTAATAAAATATGTAACTAAATAATTGTTAAGCGGTTTTAAGCTATCATCGAGAAAATCGTTGTTGTGTAGAAGTGACATTTTGATTAATGATAGGGTATCTGCAAGAATAACAACATCGGCATTACAGTCAGCACAATATGTATTGTAAGTACGATTCATTCTTGTGATGGGAGAAAAATACCCCACATTATTAGCTTAGTGCTGGCTTATTCTAAAGAACTCCGAGTTTTTTATGTGCGGTTTAGCATGAAAATTTATGTCAGATAAAGAAAGAGAATCAATAGCTCCAACTTGTTGTGCTACACAGAATCTTGTGTAGCACAACGAGATCCGATATTTACTTTCAAACTTAATTATTTACTTTTTGGTGGCCCCTGACAGTGGCTTCGTACTCCGGGGGTTCTGGTTTCGATACCCGTTGAAGTCACAATCAAGCCATGTGATTTTCCTCAAGCCCGGATGTTTCATAACGTATTTCGCTACAGCAATTTGGTCGTATATAGTGTATAAAATATAATAAAATAAATAAAATTACTTGGATTCCTAGTTACTAGTAGCATATGCTAATTAGTACCTAGTTGTAGCTTAATTAATTTTCCATGGGCCGGGTTTGAATTTGAATGATCAATCACGAAAATGTTTTTTTGCCCATGTAGGAGGACTTCGTATTCAGTATGCCGGTATCGAATATCTATATCGGAAAATCCTTGATTTAATTTTTCAGCCTTTTAATCACAGATACACAATATTTTCGGCTCAAATATGATTTGAGATATCAGAAATCTACACAACCTATAATTTTCTGGCTTTCCATACGAGGAATATAACATTTTAATTGCGTGCGTGTGCGTTGGCTCGCTCTCCTTGGGTGTCATAAGGGGGCGTGCATTAAGCCGTCCCCTTGGCAACCGACTACAAACATTCACCCCCTTTCCTTGTATTTTTTTTTCCAATTTATGACCAACTTTTAACTACCCCCCGTTTAATGATTTTTGCAGAGGTTTTTCAATTTTCCACTAATGGTTATTTTAGGTAAATTTTTCTTTTTTGTAATCAATTTAAAAAATGTTCTTAGGTTTTCATTGCCATTCAGATACTTCAGGTTAAATTTTCTTGGGTTATTGAGCCGTATTCCTAAGACCTTTCTTGCCGAAGTTTTGGATACCATCATGAGCCCTGATTTAGTCAATTTTATAATGAATATTATTACTTACAGCCGCTTGAATTTTACTTGACATCAGTAAGGTAAATGTGAGTTCCTTCATCGAGTGATACTTAAATTAATTATCTTTTGTTAAGGAAATTTAATTTACTATCTAATATTCCCGAAACCGGTTGGCTTTAATAAATAAACTCAAGAGGTTATAAACAAATTTCATTATTAATTTGATTGAAAATGACTAACCGAAATATTTATACATTTAAATTTTATATAAATTAATCATCACGAAAGTGTTGAAAAGTGTAGCTACTTTACATACCTTCATATGTATACCAAATTGGATATTTTTTAATGTAATCTTCAATGTACATTAAAAACTTTGAATTTTTAACGGATAATTTTGTATAAAGCCTTATGAATAGAAATATTAAAACAATAAAACCTCGATATAACGTCCGTTATAGAATAAAGTTTGCTTTCCGAATGCATATTTTAAACACTTGACAAATTATTCAGTTTACCAGTTTTTACTTATAAACTGATTTATAAATTAGCAGGGTGTTAATTTTCACACATTAATTACTTTATTGTAAGTTCTACTTAAGGTAAGGTAAGAGGAATACACCTTAACATTATTTAATGTACTACCAATGAGCTAATATAAAACACCGCTGCTAGGGAATAACGATCGAGTAGGCATAGTAAAATATTTACAGTAAAACTCGGTTACGTGAAAGTAAAGTTAACCCTTCTATGGACCACGGAATTAAAGTGATCTCATATTTGAATTATTCTAATAAATGCCAATAAACAGTTTTGTTATTTAACTTATAATGTAATATTTATCTAACTAGGCTGCATCATCCCAGCTTCCAGCGAAATATGGGGTACCAATATATAGGTTTAAACTTCATTCAGTGGATATGTTGTTTATCTGGGAATGTTTTCTTTTGTGTCACTCACGCATCTGGTGGCGTACAGGCTGCATAGCTTTGTCAAATATTATGTTATGGTTGAATTTCATCGATGTAAAGGGAAGTCAAAAATTTTGTACAGGTAGGGGTTCTGCATGTATATAATTTTTTTACTTAGTCAATGCAATTTGTCCAGCTTGGGCATTCCTTCCAAGAATAAGGTTTTCGATTCGTCGCGAAGCCTCCTCTGCACAGGTTTCTGCACGTCTAAGTCTGTAGGAATCAAGCTCGTCGTGGATGATTTGATAGGCATAACTATGATTGATGTTCAAAGAAGATGCCATACCGAAGGTAATTACCTAATTCATTAGAATCTACTGAATATTGTCGTCCGCAGTAGAGGTTAATGGGCATCCTGTTCCCTCTTCATGCGTCCCTGTATTACGATAAAAGCCTTCGATGAAGCCTACGACCAGAGCAATCAGAACAAATGTTCCTCTTTTGTTCAAACTCATTGTTCCTCCTTTGTGCAAACTGCTGGCAGAGCAGACCTGTTTACACTGTAATAAGTGAAAGGCAAATTACATGATCGGGAACCAACTCTACGCATGCGTGCGCAGAAATTATTAAAAGAAGTGCTGGTAATTTTTGACTCGCCCTCATAGGATTATGGTCAGTTTACATCAATCAACATGCTAAATAAAGTTGATGTAAACTTTATTTTTTTGTTATGCCAGTGGTAAAACACTCGTATTCCGGGATACCGCCAAGTTAGTCCTATTTCTAATTTGGCGGTAAATATACTAGAAATATATACTTAGCAAAGACGCAAACCAATGTTCTGTCATTTATATTTACGAAAGCCCGAATAACTTATTTCAACGAATTTCTACAAACGAGCATTGTACTAGCAAGCTTATATCGCGACTTTTTTATCTCTTTTGACCCTAAAAAACACCTTAGTATTTCCACATTATTGATGCCTATGTTTTTTATGATACATCCAAAGATATATCTACGATACGGTTATTACTGCGTATAAAATTTATAGCACGCAGTTCGATACACATATATCATCATTCCGATAAAGGTTTATTACTTCGTATTCAATAAAGGCAGAAAGAAGAATATAATGTTTATTGATTATTTATTCTGGAAACACAATCAGTATCCATGATCTAAAGTTAGAGTGAAAGCTTTTATATATGTATAGGCTAGTTAATTATATAATTTTAATAATATTTGCTCGATATAACATTACTCAATTTACAAAATAGGTGTTAAGAAAATGCAATCGTTTTTGAATTTCCATAGATTACTCCAACTAGTTAACTGTAAGTTGTAATTAAACTAAGGTGTGGATGTGTATACAATTCTATTTATTAATATATAACTTTACAAATTAACTAAACATTAAATTTACTTACTGAGTGGATTGTAAGGTGTATTGGTAGTTGTCGGTCTTCTTAGAATATTATGTATCTATTTTTATTTATACAATTCGATAACAAGGAAATAGAGCTTGGGCGTTATTGATTTTAATACAAAATGAGACCATATATGTGGGATATAAGAGCAATGGCAGGAATATAAAAAAATAATAATGCAGTCGTTGAGGATTAGTAATACGAGATATTACAGAAAACATGGCATATAAATTTATAGGAAACATGATTTTGGAATGGATAGATACATAAAATCTAGAATTTAGTACATTTTAACCCCACATATTATTTATTGAAAAAACATTGTTAGCACCAGGTGTTAAATCCGGATATTTCTACTGCCGATATACTGCTTTAATAATTATGCCATAATAACCTACTATTAAACGTTTGATGTTGATGTACATATTATACACGTATTACTTTACTAGCGTGACATCTATTATTTCCTATCAATTTTTTTTAAATAATTTAACTAATTTGTTTTTAACATGTATTCAAAATAAATAATTTTATTTAATTCTAACCGGGTGTGTAATTCATAGCCATTTATTATGAATTCGTTACAATTACATCACAGTTTAAACACACATGTATCATTGAAACTTATCTTAAATAAACATAAATGACATTTTGAAACAATGTCGAATTTTTAGTTCTCCATATACGACAGGAAATGCATGCAAAGACTTGTTTTCCCAATTTGTTAAAGTAAATATTACACGAAAAAAATTGTATACCGGAAAAGGGAATCCCAATGGACACTAATATCCGTTATTTGAAGCATATGGTAGATTATAAAAATGTGGCGAAAAATTGCAGTCATCCTTTTAATCGATTTTTTTATCTATTAATATATTTATCATTATCTTTTGCTTTTATATTTTAATCCATAGGCATTTTAAATTCAATAAATTTGTAGCATAGAGTAAAGATACGGAATTTATGTACCCTATATTGATAAAGATTTTTTCTTCGTCACCTTTTACAAGTCGTTACCATGACTACTAGCCATTTCGGTTCATAGCATTTTTTGCAGTCCTGGCAATCTTTCTGGTTCTGGTTCTGATCTGGACATTTCATGATGACTTCCTGTCTAATGATAAATGTGTATATTAAATCTAGATATATTATACATATGGTCATTTGAATGATAAACTTGTATATAAAATCTAGATATATTATAAAAATTGCTATGACAATCACATATAAAAATATTTTTGTTTTTCAGATGGGCTCAATCTTGAAGGAGAGTTTCGGATTAGCATTCTGTGGATCGAAAAAATAGGTAAGTCAGTTTTATATAGTTTATAATTAAAATTAATAATATACAGATGCTTGTAATTGAAGTATTCACTGTTTCATTTTCAGTTTTTTATACGAGTATTCAATTCGGTATATGGGTACTGTGTTCAATGTGTATTTTATATTTTTATTCGTTGGTGGAAAAATCTAGGCTATGTTCCAATGCATGACATACAATACAGCACGTGTTTTTTTTGTATTACAAAGAAGTATAACTTCTAACGCGCGTACATAAGTATACGCGCCCAATTTTTAACCCACTGATGAAACTCCTGATTTGAATTTTCTGTGATATTGTGTATACGACCATTAGTGCTGATTTGTGAATTTTCGGAGTTTCATGAACTATTTATCGATGTCCGTTCGGGATAAAATAATTGTTAAACAAGCGCGCTTTATAAATAAAGTGCAAAAACAGAAAGAAATGTTCGTCAAAAATTTCGTTATATCGAAGTATTTGGACACTCGGAAAAAGTGATGTTTAGATATATTTCTTCAAGATGAATCCAACGGCATCCCTTCCCACGGAGCATAGTTTCGAACGGAGCATGTTCGAACAAAAAATTGAATAACGCGCGGCCGATGCAAAACGCTCCGCTAGCGCTACAGTGCTTAGATTAAATAAACATTTAAATGATAAGACCTAGGAGAGAATCCCTTTACTACTTTCTTGTTACTCTTATTAATTACTGTTAATCACACTGTCAGAGTAAATAATATACAACTCTTAAGTAGGTACTTCAGCAAACAAAAAAATAAACACTGTACACGTATTATGTTGAAATATTTCTCGCGCCAAATGGAGGTATTTAAGTTTCCTGAAGGATATTTCCGAGTCCTATTTGGGCGGATTAATAAAAACCGTTTTGCCGCGAGGAACAAAATGAATTTTTAAAACTTCCACCCCCGCGCGGGGGTGAAATCTGTGTGTTTTGTCGCGTGTTTTTATTTTTGTATCAGGATCTACCGCGCGGGGAGCATCTTGCAAGGCGCGGGCCGTAAATAAGGATGAAACTTGTTGCAAAAACACCAACTTAATGGGCATCATTTAGCCGCAAATGATTATTCCCAATGGCTTTGCATCCCCCGGCTCCCGGGCGGAGCGGGGCGAGCGCTGAACGGGGACAAGTTTTTTTTACACCCTGAAAATACATTTATTGTCGGTTTTATAATTGGAAGTCTTGAAAACTTATTACAAAAGTTGTTTATTGTAATATTTTTTGATTAAGTTAAAATTTTTAAGAATACATACTGAATATTTTCCCCATAGGGATCTTTATTAATTAAAATAAATTATAGATTTCACGCGTAGATCAAGCTATTTATATGAGAAAGTATGTATGTAAGTCTTTTCTGGACGTTTATAACTTTGGCTTGCTTAAGAATTCATGGGTGGAATTGGTGAAAGCTACATTGTTTAATGTGATCACTTAAGCCCGCCAACGATGGGTCGTAAGCCCTGTTAATGCCCAAAAAAGATTTGTATACATATTTTTCTATATAAATAGATTCGTCTTTCTAAGACATCTTTAATTTATCTCAGTTGTTTTACTTCTTAAGAGTCTCTATATTATTTTTTAAATTATTTTGATTGAATTAAAGTTACACTACTTTCTATATCTTAACACGAGCTTATCCATGGACCCAGTGTGTTTAGAAATTTTATTGAAGATTAACACTAAATTAAACTTTAAAAAAAAAGACATAATGGAAGCCAAATAAAACACTGAAAATCGAGGAACGTCATTATCGATCATCAAAATCAAGTTGTCATTATCGAGAAACTTCTAGAATATTCATTCAACATTGAATGAACACTTTATACACGTCACATTAATCGCTATCAAATACTTCTCGAACGCCTAGTAGGTACTCTCCTACATTATTTTCGCTGTTCGCCTTATTTTCGCCCTTATCGCTTTTGTGTTTGATCTTAAAAGCAAAGTAAATATGTTTGGTTGGATGTAATATGATGTGTCATTTCTGTACAATTTAATTTTATTTATTTCTAAAAATCTATTTCAAATAAAATATTTCACGTATTATCACAATCCGTAGAAAAGTGCGTAAAGTTAAATTGTAAGGGCATGGAATATTTATAATATTTTATCAAACATAATAATTTCGTTGTCTGTCCGTCTATCTGTCTGTCTGTCCGTCCGTCCGTAACTTTGTGTAACGTCCGTAATTTCGTTCGAATTCACGGCAAAAAACAAATTAAACCGGGCCGGTAATGGAGCTTGAACCCGGGTCAACAAACCCAAACGGCCGCTTAACGCATGTTGCTACCTCCGACTCTCCGTGGACCGCCAAAAAGGTGCTGTAAATATTGACTAAATATTAACTCAGCAAAGACGCGAACTAATTCCGTCATTTTTGACGGGTTCCATCTTATATGTATAATATTATTTATTACGAATAAACAGCCTGCGCACCCCGTTAACATATATTTTTTACGTTTTATTGAATAAATCCATATTTACTTTGGTTAAAAGTTTATTCATGATACTGTATTATAAGACAGATTTTTATTTCTTTTGTATGTTGGATGTCGCCAGTCACGTTTCTGAGTGTCCGTGACTTGCGTTAGTGATTTGCATTTCACGCAAACGTTACGTTTACATACATACTTTTAGCTCTCTATTAGGTAGATGGCACCTTACAGTAGGAATGGAGTACCTAAATATCAAATTGACTTGCCTATAATTATGTCTTATCTCTGTCATCCTCTGTGGGAGACATTTAAGTATTTTTTCTGTATTTTGTCTTACCAAGAAATTATGTCTCCGTGTTGGATGACCGAATAAAAAAATAAAAAATATATAATAAAATTTGAATTAGTTAATCAATTAGTTATTCAATTTTTTTACGCTTACAGGCCAGGAGGCCCAATTATAGAAGCGAAATATACCACAAAACACCCAGGCTTGAGTAAATCACATCGATTAAACTGTGACCTCACCGGGAATCCAACCCGGAACCCTCGGTGTGGGAAGCCAGTGTCATACCCACAGCGCTACGAGGGCCGCCGAATAACTAAGCGATTTGTTAATTAATTAGTTATTCGAGCCCCATATATTTATTTTTTGTTTTTGTTAATGTTGTTTTTGTTCAACTTGGAATTTCAATTTTAAGCATACGTTGTATCCTAATGAGGAGCCATTGGTCCCGAAAAATGTCGATAATCCAATAAATAGTGGTTTTATACAAAGTGTTTTCTAATTAAGATACATTATAGAAGTCTCACAGAGACGAATCTGTTTATATGAGAAACATGTATGGAAGCCTTTTATATGACGACCCAGTATGAGATGGCTTAAGTGATCACTCTACACAATGCAACGTTCACCAATTCCATCTTAAAAACATCCACACGTCATCAAATTTTTGAAATTATATATATTTTCCAAATTGAAACCTTCCATATATTTGAATGGACAATGCTAGAGACATCTGTTTGCAACAATATTATTTTCAATGTACATATATATGATATTTTTCGGGAATACGGCTGAAAAAAAATATTTTCAACTTCAAACTTCTTTTACAGACCGGCACCAGTTTTTAACAATATTTTCACATGTTTGTTCTGAGAACACATTGATTAAATATTAACATTATCTTAATTAAATAATAATCCCGCAGTGGTCAAATCCAGTTTTGTGTTCTCAGAACATACATATATAAATATTTTCAAAGCATTTTCTTTTTGTTAACGTAAATAATATATAAATTTAATTAATTACCTTCAATTATTTGTAGTAGTTTACGTACAGGTTTTCTGCTTATTAACTTCCATAAATACAAATACACATTTCGTATCGTATAAAGTAGCGAGAAGTACAGATTGTTTAAAAATAATGCAGATAAAATTTAGTATGTAGAAATATTATACATATAAGATATTATATACTGTTAATATTTCGACGGCTCCTGCGTATAATATCATAACCCACAAAGCGACGATTTTGAGTTTGTTCTGTATTTCATATGTTTTTAATTATATATTTAATTACTAGAACGAAAATTTTTTTTTTTTACAATAATAAAACGTTATTTATTGCAAAATATTTATTTTTCCTTCTTGGAATTAAAGATATAATTAAATACACATGTGTATACACAAAGAACTCAAAATCGACGATTTGTGGGTTACGATATTATACGTAGGAGTCGTCGATTTATACACGTTTATTAATTTATAATAAACGTATATGTGTTTAAAAATTGTGTTTTAAAATTGAATCTCGCCATGTTCTTTTTTGTTGCTGGTCAATCTAGCTGTCATGGCGGCGTATAAACATACCGCGCGGCGCCAACCTGGCCCAAGCGCTGGTTGCGTGTCGCACTCTGATTATACAAAATTATAATTACACCAAATTACGGACCGACAGATAACGAAATTATTATGTTTAGATTAGATAGCCGTCCTCAAGAGCTGCCAGAATCAATGTCCGCGCAGTAGCTTTCGCCGGCCGCTAATCGGCCACCATAGGTGAGACAACGTGGTCTTGCAGCAAGCAGCCACCGCGCACTGGGTACCATTGGCTGCGATTCGCTCACAATAACCGCCCAGTGGGCCAGCCACTGGCATATACCATCGGTTACAGCCGATTGTAAACACCAATGGTCGCGCAGCGGTCACCACCAGCTGCGAATTGGCCTCGATAGCTATCAAGCAGCAATTTCTTTATTGCTAGTGGCGAATGAATGCACCAGTAATAATAAAAATTAAACGAGCGATGCGTTTAAAAGTTATACACGATTAATTATTAAAAATCAAGCACTCAAAAAGATAACGTAAACATTCTTTAATATGTATATATGAATGATGTATGACTTCTATATCCATACGGTTACATTTAGGCAATGATACTCGGCCCATTTGGCATAGCCGCGTAGGAAGGCATTAGGACGGCGGGCGGTCGGGGGTTGGAGGGTTAATAAGAATTTGTGGTCCCGGGGGGGCCGTAAGGGTCGGCGCAGGTGTCTCCGCTTCCCAGACTCCGTCTGCTGCAGCCTCCCTGCTCCCCTGCCAGAGTCGGGCCACCTCGCTTCCGCTAGTCCCCGTGGCTGGTTACCCGAGGAATCCTTTTATGTTCGTTTTACTAAAATAACACATACATACGTCCGCCTTCGGACAATGGTGGTAAATGCACTTTAAATAATACTTCTTTTAAAAAATACACTACAACATTTAGAACAAGAACTTCCCGGCAAAAGATCGGGGTGGAAAAATCTCATTAAAGGATTTTTATTTTTAAATATTTTTCAATGTGGCTTACAGATATAATTCAAATTAAAACTGAAGATTTACTGATAATTTAATATAACTTCAGTTTTTTTCAATTCAATTTATTATTTAAGGCGGCCCTCTTAGCGTAGTATACATGAAACTGGCTTTTCATACCGAGGGTTCCGGGTTCGATTCCCGGTAGGTCACAATTTAATCTATGTGATTTTCTCAAGTCTGGGTGATTTTCTCAAGTTTCGCTTCAGTAATTGGGTATTTTGTTTGGCCTGTTGCGTAAAAAAATAATATATAAACCGCATCGAAAGTTATTTAAAAACAATCTTCCACAAAAAAGCTCATAAGTAAGATGTGATTTGTAGAATAATTTGTTATTTAATAACAATTTTAAAAATATATATTTAACTAACTTACCACCACAGTGTTACTTCGCGGGTGTGAGAAGAGAGCATATAGCGCCACACTCTTGTGTCCTGATAACCAACTTTGGTCTCATTCTCAGCATTCATACATCTCCCATGCAAGCTCTTTGGTTGTTGAAGCTTCTGACAGGACAATCTTCCAGTATCTGGTTTACCTGGTCACAAGTATTTCGCGGACATTCTCTATTTCTGGTACCTTCAAAATCTCGTCATATATCTTTCGTTCGTTCATTCGTTTATTCTTATTAAAACACCAAAGCTACTCTTTTTAACCATATTTTATAAACCATCAGTGGCTTCACAATCTTAACTAAATTTGGCAAATCATAAATGATTTGGGCACTTTTTGCATGCGCATACACATATAACGCTATGTATTTTCTTTTCGCGTACTTCATAAAGTAAGTAATTTTTAATTTCTAAAAAAAAAATTGTGAAATATAATTATTTAGAATATAAATAACCATTTAAAAATTGCAATATATTAATGATATTAAACAATATCTGAAAACAAAAATATCAGAGTTTAAAATTTCATTACGATACATGATATTATTAAAAAGCGCATTTTTTACATACCCAAATATTATTGACTACATATCAATCCCATGATTTTTCATCAAACTGGTGTATCCGATTTCCCGATATTAAGCAAACATATTTAAAAATAGTCCCAATATTCGTTTTTATTTTTTTAGAAGGTAATGCGGATAATTCTGTGCCTTTAATTCCATAACTTTAATTAAATTATGTTGTATTTTTTTCATACAAAACTCTGATTAAAATACTAAATTATAGACCTACACTACGACACGAAGGAAAGATTTTTATCACACATTATAAACAATGAAAAATAAAATTTACTTACCTTTAATTAAAAGGTGGATAATTACCAAAGTTTTCATCATAAACAGAATAGATTACCTTTTTCACTCAACAGGGTAAGTAGTACTTGACACTCACCCCTCGCGCCTCACATAGGAACGCCACTGTGTGCCTTTTAGTCCCCCGTGTCTCTTTTGTTTTACTATCCAGCTACGCCCATGACCAACACCCCGCTATTTAGCTCCCATCACCGGAGTTCGAGACCATTTCGCTAAAACTGCGGTCCGCAAATATTACTTGTTGAATTGTGGGCGAGGAAAGTTTTGATGGAAAATGCATATACGTTGACAATCATTTACGCCAGTCTTAATTTAATTTACACAAGACATTTAAATATCTTCTTTTCAAACATCATATTTTTTAATTGCAAAATTCATGTTATGTCATTATATTTTATTTTGTTAACATGGGAAAAAAGCCTATGTGACTATTTAGTAATGTCATTACTCGTTCACAAAGTCGGTTATTAAACAAATAAATAAATCAATAATTTTAAGCGCCTAATAAGATTTCAACTCACTTTCATCCTGGCTCTTGTCGAATAGTCGGGTTTATTCGTCCGGTTTTGGGCAGGATTCAAGATAGAAGGCCCTTGAGAATGAATAGTGTTATCTATTCGAAACGTTGGGAGTGTAAAAGTCCTTTTCGGGACTATTTGACGCGGGTTTCCCTAGAAAAAAACAACGAATTTTTTCTTTGTTTTTTTCAGCGTACTGAATTTTGTTTATACCTTATTTTCGCGTTATATCACATTGTTTTAATGAAACTTTATTAATATTTTCAGTTAAAAAATTTATGCTTTTTCCAGGTAACAAAGAACGACCACATTTTTATTATAAAATTATTACTATATAAAAAAAAAAAATTATAAAATTAAATTTAAAACAGAATTATTATAAAAAGGGTTTTAATATAGTGTTGAATAAATCCTGATAGAGGGCATCTTATTTTTTATAAATACTTTTTTATATATTTTTAAGTGATTTGTTTAAATTATTTTATTACAGGTAACAACGTTATAAAACAACAGCTTCAAAATAAATATGATTTTATTAAAATCTTAATATAATAAATTGCGTTAGTATTTTCTGTTTCTGTCGAATGCTGATCTGGCGAATCTGAAGTATATATTAAATTAGATATATCTGAATCGTAAAATGTGCATTTGATTTACGTAATAACTCCGCATTTTAAAATTTCAAAACTGATATTTAAATGTCCTCTGGTGGAACCGAATTCCAAACATCCTAAAGAGGGAAATATAATAACCTTTTAAAAGGCTGTATGGAAATGAAATAAAGGTATTTACTCATGTTGAATTGCACTGACTTGACGTCAGCTCGCTTCTATCAGTTTTGGTCGCGGGTCGCAGAGAGGGGGTGTTTTATTTGTAAACCCCCCTCCCTCTTGGCGCCATATTGTCTTTGTATTCCGCAGAAAAAATATTTTCCCTGCAATTTTTTTCTTTTAATAAGCCGCGCGAACGGGCAGGCAAAGAGAGGGGGTTAGGACGGCGTCTAAATTGAAAGAAATTTAACGATGTCAATAAAGAAAACATTTTATTTTTCCATTCTGTCCGTGTAAGCGAGCTCGGGTTCATATTTCCCCTGCGAAATACTCAAATTACACTAAAAACACCCTTGTAATACAAGAAATAAGATTGTGGATACATTTTCTCCGTTAAACTTTGTACATACGGGGCTTGTACACAATGAAACAGGAGAGATTACAACCTGTTTGTGTTTTATAACTACCTACACAAAAATCGTAAATGACGTGAAAACCGCATGTTAACTTTGACTTTTCTTTACGTAAGTAATTATCCTCGTCTACCCCCTTCGCAAATAATTTCAATTAAGTACTTATTTTCATTTTCATTTACGCCTTAAGATATTTTGTCTGGAGTTTCAAAAAAGCAATCCCTCTCGTCATCTGGAGTAATTGATAATTGTTATTAATTACAATAACAATCGATTACTAATTACGGCTGATGATGAGAGAACGTCTTCCTTACTAAAGCAGTGAAAAAATAACGTATGTGTGGTACAATGTTCAATTCAATGAAAAAGAAAATAATCTTGTTGCCTCATAAAATAACTGACATATTAATTAACTGACAAAACCATTTTTAACTAAAAATAATATTAAACTAAAGTTAAAATGATTTATTCTATTATATTATTTTTCAATGAAAAAATTAAAATATTTTATTCTCAAAAAAAAGAGCTACTTCCTGGACGTGAATCCTTAACTAAGCTGTATCAGCCTTTTTAAATAGCCAGATTTGTTATGTTTATCAACTTTAATCTCCTTTTTATCTTTTTAATTAATGTTTTTTTTATCTTTATTTTAACGTTTTTAAATAAAAATCTATTTAATTATAATGATTTATTAATTAAACTTTCGTAATAACTTTGATAATTTTTTAAAATATCCCTCTAACTGTTAAATTAGTTATCAGCAGAAGTATTCTATGAATTAAACATGTATTTATATTGTTGAATATGTGATTAAATTAAATATAACTATAATATTAATTTAATTGTATGCCTACCACATTTTTTAAATTTTCTTTTCCATACGAAATTTTTATTGACTAATTCAGCAATATCGTTTCTTGATAAATAAACAAAATCAAATATAACGGTGATCGCTGTCACTGATACTAATAATATTCATGCAGTAAGTCTAGAGTAGCGGTTTATTTTCTTCGCTTATTTATTATTATATCTTGCAATCACTCCACACTGGAGTACTGGTACGAATTGTAAATTTAATTCACTGCTGATATACACAGAAATGTTTTATTAAATATAAAATATTTATTTTAATCACATGAAATTAAAAAAGGATAAACGATATTACTTTTGGTTTTTTTTATCGCTAAAAGAACGTCATGCGAACCCGACACATATATATTTTTAATACATGATTTGAAAGAAAATATCCTTTCAGTGAGATATATCGTTCGGGATGTTTTCAATAAGCTAAAGGTTTTTTTTTAATACTTGAGTGGTAAACTTTTAGTATCCTATAAAGAAATAATGTCAGTAGGCATTCGACTCCAGTAATGGCCGCTATAAACAATATCAAAATATTATTTCTATTATAAAATATTTTTGCTCAGAATAATGCTAGCGGGACTGGATTTCTGTATTTGAACATAGTTTGACGTGGTAATATATCCATGCAGAAAACAATTTAACCTACCAATTTTAATATTACACGATTTGAAATTATTTTGCATTTATTTAGCCTTATTTATATTATTGTTATAGCTTATTTATTTGGATATATTTCAATTCCTACGTATGTATTACATTTTTTATTCAATTCTTTTACTTTATTTTTGTTACTGCATTTAATTTTTTATTCAAATTATTTAAGTGAATCACTTTACAAAACAAAACAGAAAATATCTATGAATCAAAAAAACGTATTGTTACAATCGGAACTCAAACCCGAAATTTTCTCTCAAAAGTCAAAGTCAAAAGTTAGACAGAGAGAACGAATATAAAACCTGTGAACTCGTCGAAGTAAAGCAGCTCGTCGAAGTAAAGCTCCATCGATGGCGTTCGGTGTTACCAAAGCTGGCGTTCGGAACATTTATATAAATTAATATTTAATTTTGTTTGAATAGGCTATTAAATATTACATTTAAAGCTTCACAATCAAATGATATGATTTGAATACGATGACGACTTATCGTGCTTTTGTAAATATAACATAACAATATCGAATATTTTAGTCTATCAAAAATTGAATTATTTTCTCTTTAATCTTGTATAAGTTCAAGAAATACAAGAAAATAATTATTTTTTAGAGTAACAATTATTGATAAGAATACGAATGAAATTTATGAGTCAATGTATAACGTTTGTTTACTTTATTACTCTGAATATTTTCATTTTTGTAAAAAAAATCAACGATGAGCGATGAATTAAACTGTGCTGAAGATATCTAAAATCAATCGCTAATTTTTTAATCAATATTGAAATTTAGAGTGCGATACCACCGATAAATTGACATGAAAGAGACTTATGTATTTTTTTCATAAAAATATTTAATGGATTAAAAAATGCAGTATTATTTTATGCACATTAGGAATTGAGTCCAACACATCATTAATATTGCATTGGCGTCGTCTCTCGGATAGTAATCAGGTACACGTACGTAGGTACAGAGTGCAAATGGAAATGTTCTAGGGGGATTTGCACCGAAAAGTGCACAGGAGTAAGTACCCAGACATCTTGCACAATAATGGATTAAAGTGGTACAAGACTGTGCCAGGGTTTTATGGGTGCTGCCGCTTTACGAGCCTCATCAGCTTTTAGCTTTATTAATCTGGCATATCACGCTATAAATCGCACGGTTGTACAGATATGATTAATAGTTCCATTTATAGGTGCCGCGTAGGAATATTCGCGGAGGAATACAGGCTGTAAAACAGCGCTTATATGGGTTGTTTTTATTTACGGGTTGAGAGCGCTATCGAATCGGGTGATATCGATGTCGTTACTAATATTTTATCGCGCTAAAAATAATTCAAAATGAAATTCTTGAAAGAAGCCCACATCCAATTCTTCCACAAAAAATAAAGACTAAAGTGCATCACGCACGTTATTATTTTATCCACGTGCATTTATTTCCACCCCTGTACCAATCTGTGCCAGTCTAGAGGGCGTCTAGATGAGTTTTGGTAGCCGATTGTATTTTTAAATAAATATAAAAATACTGTATTCTGAGAACTCTTTCGTTAAATCAAATCCTAAAAATGTAAATTCTGTTTAAATCAAAATATCGCACTCCGAGTACAAGAGCATCCCCTTTCCAAAAAAAAACATTTGATTTAAAATATTTATGTATATCGGTTATTTCTACTTCGTACCAAAAGTTCATGTTTGTGTGTCTTTCATTATTATTTTACAATTGAATTTGAAACATTTTATTTCAATTGAGTCCAAGAAAAATGTTATTGGTTTGTTGTGAGAAAAATGAAAACAATAATGATATTTTGTCGTGTTGATATGCAAAAGTATCACTGTAAATTTACACCGCATCATTATAGAAAGATAATCTTGCACTCGGAAGGAAATATGTGCACCTGGCCAAATATTTGTGACATTATATCCTCTGTATCAACTGTTCAAATTTCTGTTAATATTACGTTAGCTTCGTGATTTTTCCATTAAGGAACCTAGTTATAATTAATTAAGTAATAATTAAGACCTTTTTGATAGGTGCCTAAAAAATCCACCTTTTTTGAATGCTTAAAAACTTCGTTTACACAATCCACAAGACACGAAGTCAATGGACCTTACGACTTCCATTAATGCATACATGTTTAATGTTATGTTCAATAATCGTTTGACCCGACCTTTACGACGAGCATGTTCATAAGTGTGTAAGTGTGGATTAAAGTGGTAATGTCGGTGCATGGGTGACCGACAAAATGTATGTTTATTGATATAGGTTTGGAGATGTTTCAAGGCATTCCAAAACACGACATAAAAATGTTTGAACGTTAAGAAATTTAAAAATAATCCGTCCTATTTTAATTCAATAACATTCGTCAATTTAGACATGATAAATATTATAGAAAATAAGTACTATTATTATTTTTAACTGTGGTAAACATTAGTTGTTTTTAACACACATCTACTTATTTACTCATCCAAAAAAAAAACAATATTTCTCATAAAAAACTTTACTCGTAGGTATATGAATAATTATAATTACATCCAATATATTTTTGAGCTCGTCATAGTATCAATATTGTTGCCCTGAAAATATGTGGAATCCTCTCTTAAAATATGTATGTTTAAATATTTGAAATATTTCATTTCAATCATGGAAAATCACGAAAAGTTAAGGAATTTTGAAAATGAAGAAATTGGTATTGAATTATTTTATTTATTTATTTTACTAGTATCGTTGCACTCTTTTTTGAAATTTCGATTATTTTATCGATTCATCAGCAATTCTGAATTTTAGCCGTAACTTATAATTGATAAATGTTCAACAAATTCAATGTTTTTGATATTAGATCGGTTTCGGAAAAAATTTCATAAAATAATATTGATAAAAAAACACTATGACGAAGGCAATATTGTTTTCCAAACCGGTTAGTTAAATATACAAACGAACTCAAGTGGTTCTATAATATAAACAAAATTTATTATAAATCGTACTAAAATGAATAACTACAATATTTTGTGTTAAATATAAAAAGCAAACAATATGATGTTAAATTTGGGACATTATTTAGTACCGCAGTTTTGTGATACTACATCTCTCACAGTTATCCTCTGAAGAGAGGTCCTGTTTTTGATTACGGTCCCGAATCCAGACACCTGTTGTACGTCGGTTAAATCCAGGACACAAGTTTGGGGCATGTCCGGGATTTAATATGCCTCTGGACCTGAAATGGGAACCATTGGAATATTAAACTACAGTATATCACAACTGATCCCCGATGATCGGGAACTGGCACGTTTTGTCCGGTTGTGTGTTTATTATTGTTTGTGTTTAACTCTCGGCGAGAGACCCAAACATATTTCGAGTTATCGATATTTTTATTTGAGGTTCAAACACTTCCGAAAGAATAAATATTTTAATATGAGGGATATAAAAGCAATGGTAGAAATACCCAAAAAAATAATATGTTTTCAGTGCAGTCATCGAGGATTACTAATTTAGAATGTACCTACTAAATTCGACATTTTATAGAAAATATATCTTTACTATAAATCTAGGCCCTGCGGGCGGCTATTGTGGCCGCATCGCGGCCAATGACGGCCGCTCCGCGGCCAATTGTGTTTGCCGCACATCAACCTGTTTAATCAATTGTGTTTACCTATGCCTACGTCAGCCGCTTCGCGGCCAATTGTGTTTGCTCTGCAACAAACACAATTGATTTCCTTACTGTTACAAAGTTAATAGAATTTGATAATTGGCCGTATTCTGAAGTAAGCGTTAATTCTTTTTTTGTTTATTGACAGTTACTGTATAATATTGTGATGCTGTCAACTCTGAGTTTTTAAGTTTGGCTGGTTTAAAAATAATGAATTCATCAACATTGAGGAGAAGAAAATCAGGTTTTAGTGTCTATGGTAGCTGTCAGTGACAGACAAAATTTCAGTGAAAAAATCAGGTTTTACTGTCTATGGTAGCTGTCAGTGACATACAAAAAATGAAACAGCTGTCGAATTCTTCTTTGTATTTATTTTTATCGATAAAATTACAGCGTCTTATTTATTAATAAATTACATAGCATTTTAGTTTAATGATTATTGATAAATGAATGTATTTTAAAAATATATCATTTTGTAGTCCATTTCACGACCATCATCTTTAATACTATCCACATAATAAAATGTAAAGATTGGACCTTCTAAACGCCCGAGTACATCTTCGTTAATCAATCGAGCATGTTCATTCTTTGGATACAGTATCGCTCGTTTACTCATTAGGGGAACATCCGCTATAGAATGTACTTCATTATATATGCTTTGAACAACATTTTGACTTACACTTTCATTTGGAATAAGCACTGATGACGCATACTTTCCTTCCACAGGAGGCAGCTTTCCATCGCCTAAATCTAAAAGCCACTGTGTAAATGAATTTTCACCTTCTAAAGCGGGGACATTAGTTTTCAAATTGAAAATAGTAAAATTTTTCCAATGTTGGCTGTTTTTAATAGATGTCGCTACTAACTGACCGCGAGAAGCCCTTCGAGAAACTGGTAGAATTTGTCTAGTCGCCGCCCAAAATGATTACTTTATTGCCAAAAATATCATTATTACCCATTATATCGCGCAGAGTACGTTCAATTATATCTAAAGCTATAACTGGCGCCATCGGTGCTTCATCCCAGATGATAACATCAGCTGCACTTATAATTGCACGGTTCTTGGATGTCACTCTGCATGTTGTGTTATTCTATAAATCAAGAAGTAAATTAAAAGCCATGTGACATGTACGTCCACCTGGTAATAAAATTGCTGATATTCCTGTCCAAGCAACAGATAAAACTTTCTTAGATCTTCCTCTTCAAGTATGTATAATAGTCTTATAAAGGAACGTTTTACCTGTGCCACCAGGACCGTCAATAAAGAAACATTTTTTTGTTTCAGGTACATCTGAAATTTTTTACTTAATATACTGTCGAAAGCACAATGTTGTTCTCGATTGAGTTTTCCAGCCATCTCTAACCCTAA
Organism: Agrypnia vestita; assembly: GCA_016648135.1. Lineage (NCBI taxonomy): Eukaryota > Metazoa > Arthropoda > Insecta > Trichoptera > Phryganeidae > Agrypnia > Agrypnia vestita. The sequence goes on along the minus strand of JADDOH010008643.1, from coordinate 107,244 downwards.
AGAACTTTCTAATGCTAAATTAATATCAACCACTTCATTATAAGTATTGCTGTAATCTGGTCCCGGCAAACCCTGTGATGTGCATGAAGAATTTTCATTTATTAATGCCTTTTGAATATACAAAAGGGAACAATTTTGTGCAATTTCTGCAGTAACACCTTGACGACTAAAGTCTTTTGACATCAAATCTTTGAAATCGTTCCACAGCTGCAACGGATCTGGTGGGAGGCAATGAATCATTAATAAGACAAATAGGTCACGAAGAGCTTTGGGCATCATATACGTTGAAGCTTCAGCCATGCAACGCTGCCATTCTCCAATATCATCGATGAGTCCTAATTCTCGTACTGCATCACGAAATGTAGGAAGTAAGACAACCATTAATAGTCCGCAAAGATTCAAAGGACGTAGCGCCAGTCACTTGTAAAAGAATAAGTCTTAAATGGTATAATTCTATATTTCTAGGAGAAACGGGGGACATGCGACCAATAATCTTGTCCCCGCCACATTGCCTCTTCTTCCACTGCTTATTGCTAGAAAAAACATAGAAATTAGTTAAATCCTGATACTTAATATTACATGCCTCATTATCTTGTTGGTTAAGTTTAAACCATGCAGTTAATGTTGTATTATTTAAGGCTGTAGAGTCCAACCAAATTCACCTGATGGAAATAACAATGGAAAAACCATCGGATCTAAATGTTTTGATAACATATTAATACGCTGGAGACCTCCTACATTCTTAGGGTGAACAGCAAAATCTACGTTTGGCGGTAACCTACCTTCGTAATCTGCTACATACACAATGGCGACTTCATTATTATTAGATGGAGCATTATACCTTCTTTGGTCATCTAACGAAGAACGCGTAAAGAGTAGTTGAATATTCCGCATCTGGCCCCCGTGCTCTGCAACTATAGATTCTTCTTCCTCAACCGCTTCTTTCAACCTTTTGTATTGGAAAGCATATGGACTTACACGACGGATGACATTATCAATAGTTTCCATTATATTTTGTTGACATCTAAGGTTAGACGGATGGCTCATACGTACCCTGACTGCTTCATCAGCATCGTAAACATATAGTTGCGCATATGCCGGCACCTCTCCATCACTCTGCAAACTTCTAGACGTTCTATGATATACTTCACCTGAAATTTTTAAACAATACGGGCCTACACCTGGTATGTCACTTATTTGCACTCCGAAAGATGCAAATGCATTAGCACAGTTGTACTGCACATTTAAAATAAGATTTCGCATTTCTTCCTTCAGCATACACTCTTTGCCTAGCATTTTTACGTTCCCGCTGGTCAGCATTCCTTCTTTCACATTCCTCTTCTGTTATGTTTGACAGTCTACGTCTGGCATTTCTTCTTTCATATTGTGAACTCGAATCGCATTATCAAATTGCCGGTTTGTGATGTTGAGTCTTCCATCGGAATTCTGAAAAATAATAATATTTATGTATAAATACGGAGAAAATGACACGTAAAATGACATTCGCGCCACGCGCTGTGAGACTTTTGAGGTTATATGAGAGACGTTTATGAATCTAAGGTTAAGTTCACTTTGCAGTTTAAATAAAATATAAAGCGTAATAAATGTTTAATAAATAAATGTTTTGAACGTTTATTGAAGGAAGATTAATGCAAAAACAATAAAAATAAAAGCGTAAACGTATACTTACTGTCAATATCATAAAGCGTCATTCTGTGGTATGACCAGCACAAAAATTCGTTGACTGCAATTACGTTGGCTGTTTTGAATACACGGATTCCACGAAAATATTTTAAAAAATCTATAAATTCCGATATTTTAATTTTCGATAATTTGGATTTGGATGTTTTTTGATATCAGTTTGTTCGTATTTCTATATTTTTTAATCTTTTTAATGTACTCTAAAATGTTTTTTTTAAACTGGCAACAGAAATTATCAGTATGCAGAAACGACATTGGTTGGAGTAATTAATATATAGATTCTTACGAAAATCATATTTCAAAATCAATTTTAAAAGAAAAGTCAAAGTAAGAATGTGTCAAGTGAGAAAATGGCCACTTCATACAAAAGTGAGAGTCGATGTTGATTTTAGATTTAGAAAAATCACACAGTATGCAATTATGTAAGCAGCAAAAGCAGAAATGTCCACTATTTGGTAGCAAATACAGCAATATCCATATTTAAATGTTAAAAACTTATTTCCAATACGTTGTAGATTTTTTAGGTTCCAGAGAAATTGATGATAAAGTGACAGTTTTTTATTTTTATTTATCTCAGAGTCACCTCAGTGAGATATTACTGCCTTTGCTTTTATACCCCACATATATGGTCTCATTTTGTATTACCAATCAATAACGCCCAACCTCTATGTTCTTCTTATCGACCTGGGTAAAAAAAAAGATATAACATATTCTAAGAAGACCGACAACTAGCAATAAACCTAATACACTTACTATTGACTTACGATCTACTCAGTAAGTAGGTATTCAAATGTTTAGTTAATTGGTAAATTTATATGAATAAATAGAATTGTATACATGTTCACACCTTAGTTTATTTACAAGTTGAGAAATTGATGATAGAGTGACAGTTTTTTTTGTATTTATTATTATTAGGTCCTTACATATGAAATTGACGTTTAGTATGGGAGGAACATAAAGCCGATTTTTTTTATTATAATATATTTATTTAATCAAAGTATGTACCATTGCTATCTATGCACTTTTGCCATCTCATAGGTAGTTCATCGATCCCTTTACTATAAAAACCATTCGGACGGGAATCAATAAAATCTTTGAAGGCGGTTTTGACTGCCCCATCGGAGTTGAATTTTTTCCTTTGCAAGAAGTTACCCAAATTTCGAAAAAAATGGTAATCTGTTGGGGCAAGGTCCGAAGAGTACGGTGGATGTCTTAGACATTCCAATTGAAGCTCCTCTAATTTGGTAGCCGTCTGTTGTGCAGTATGAGGTCTAGCGTTATCATGAAGCAACAGTGGCCTAGAGCGATTAACCAGCCTCGGTTGTTTAGCAGCTAGCTTTTCCATCATGGTTTGCAGTTGCTGACAATAGACATCTGCCGTAATCGTCTGGCCAGATTTAAGAAAGCTGTAGTGAACGACACCAGCAACTAGTCCACCAAACGCTCACAAGTAACTTTTTTGGAGTCAATTTTCGCTTGGGGCATGGTTTGGCTGGTTCGGCAGGGTTCAGCCATTGCGATGAGCGCTTCCGATTATCGTACAGGATCCACTTTTCCTCACAGGTAATGATTCGATTTAAAATCCCTTCATTATTGTGCCGGTTGAGTAATGCAACGCAGCAGTCAACGCGCGTTTGTTGATTTGCTTCACTCAATTCGTGAGGTACCCACCTTTCAAGCTTTTTCACCTTACCAATTTGCTTCAAGTGGATTAAAACAGTTTTATCACTAACACCGCAGCCTACAGCTAACTCGGATGTGGTTTGCGATGGATCCGCTTCCACAAAGCCTTCAATTCTTCATTATCAACTTCGGTCTCCGGCCGTCCACGGGGCTTGTTCTGCAGGTCGAAATTTCCAGAACGAAAACATTGGAACCAAAAACGCACTGTGTTTTCTTTTGCGGCACCGTCGCCATACACATCATTAATCCTTCGAGCCGTTTCTGCAGCACTGGTGCCACGGTGGAACTCGTACTCGTTAATAACGCGATATTTCAAGTTTTTCATTTTATAAACTGAGTGACGCAAATAAAAAAACAATTGAGGAAAAAACAAATGAATTATAATTTTCAAAACACAAATACATGAGTAAATAGCTGTATAAATTTGGATTTGGAATTCCTAACCAATGAGAAGATATTTGAGATCAAATTTGCCAGTACGGAAAAACGTCAATTTCATATGTAAGGACCTAATATTTGGTCTGTCGTGCCTCTCCCCGCTCTAAAACCGAACTGGCCTTCTTGCGTCTTGTTTTCCGCACTGAGTACTTATTAAATTATTTTTCCAATTGATTGAGCAACATTGTAGATTGACATTTAAAAAAATAAATTGTTATTATATTTGTATATATCTACTTTTATTAAATTATTTAATTATTAAATTATTTATTTCACATTATATATTTCTATTTATCATAAAAAGTTTATTGTCTAAAAACTTATTAACCTGGAATTGTTTTATTATTACCTTATTCCTAAAATTGTATTTAGTGATTTGCGTTAGTCTGAATATTATTCGCAATATATTTTATCATTTATTATTTATTGGTTATTTATTAACCATAAATAGTGTATTGCGTGTATTATATTATATCATATTTAAATTTTTATAAAATATTAATACTTATACTTTAATGTCACTCTAGGACCATCTATTAGGGTCATTTATGAACTGCTGACGCTCTGTTTGTTAAAAAAATGAAATTAGAAGATTACATTATATTTATTAAAAATTATTGCATTTCGTTAGGTTCGTATAAGCTAAACCTTTCTCTATAATTATTTCCATTTGTTTAAAAAATAAAACGTTAAAAAATAACTGTGACATTTGCAGAGTTTATATTTAAAAAAAATTATATTAAAAAAATATCAAATTAGTATAATTCAATTACAATGTATTTAGCCTTATTTTTTAGAAATAAATATTTAAATTAATCATTTATTAAGTATTATGTACATACTTAAACAAATATCCATAGGCGAAAATTTTATCCATAAGCTACTTTAAAAAATGTATCTTACTATTTTTATACTAAATTTATAAATACATTTCATTTAAAAATCATTATTATTATTGATACGTTTTACATTTACGTGAAAATGTGTCAACGCGTACTAAAATTGACTAATAATTGTATACATTATAAGCCAAGCATCTAGTAAATCTTTTTCCTAAATTAAGCGCCTTTACAAAATAACAAAAATGTGTAAATCATCAAAAATGTTATTGATTTATAAATGTACATCGTTGTTATAGAAGTATATTAATTTTTAAAACTCTGTACGTTACTTTTATCTTTCTGAAATATTTCATAACCAAAATAAATATCACGAAAATATTTTCATAATTAAAAACTAAAATGGAATGTCTATTACAGCTAGACGCCTTACAAGAGCTTCTAGCCAGACTTTCAAACTCAAACGAATCTATCTGCAGAGAGAAATCAAAGAAAAAAGGCAAGTTTCGAGTTCAAGGAATAAACCTTATGAAAAAGAGTGCGAGAGAATTGTATATTGCATTCAGAGTAAGTTATTTAGATAAAAGTATTTTATTAAATATCCAAAGAAGCTACCAGAGCCAAATATCGTTACTAGCGAATCCAATCCCGTGCCAAAATTAAATTTTTGAGATTCTATTTCGGGATTATTAAAATGCTAATTTATTCATCAAAAACGGATGGAGTTTAAAGATTTTTATATTTAAGTTATTAAGGCATTATTTGATAAAAATACAAACCCAAGCTGTGCATATAACTGTTTGAATGAATATGTATAAATTTCATCATTATAATACGCCCGAGCAATAGCTAGGCATCGTAAGATCTAACTTATTTTAGTACCCTGAAAAAAAAATTTAATCCCTTAAGTTTCATAACTATACATACTTTTTGAGAGATTTGTAAATAGCGTTATCTGGGATGAAATTTCTTAAATAGTAATTGTACGTGATTGTAATATTTTTATGTTTTTTAATTCTCACAATTTTCTGTTAATGAGAGGCACGCTTGGTTTAGACTTCTTGAAGCCATTTATGTACAAAATATGTCTCAGACATGAGTATCGCCTCTTCATAATTGTAGCGATGTTGAAGGGCTGCTATATCATTTTCCATACTTCATAGTTCTATTCTAAGATCAGCTTTACACAAAAATCTGCATCAAATGACTAACTATGATATCTCTTACCTTTAATTCTCATTATTCCGAATGTAAAAAGAGGTCATTTTATTATTAAATGGAACATTTCCTCTGGTTACCCCTACTTGACCTACCTTTTTTGATTATGCCGTGGTTGCTCAGAGCAAGTCTCTAGTTTGCCAGTTTTGTGAATTGTTTTGTGGGTGCACATTTATGAACGTTTTCTCATAACCGGGGTTTGTAGTGATGTATTTTTTTTGGAGTTTTTTTTTATTATTTTCAAGTGATTTTTAAATTAGTACTTGTGACGACGTAGTGTATCGTCACACGATGTATTACGTAATTTTCGGAATGTCGCAAAAAAGGTTGATGTCTTTTTTGATGGACGAGACGAATTTTTGTGATCACTCACGTGGTGCAATATTCTGGCGTCAAAGGCATTAGACGCAAAACGACCGACTGCATAAATATAATAGGTACTAGCATGGTGATCCTGATTACGAAATAGTTTAAAAAAAATATGAGTCAGCAGTATTTATTTACATACACAGTTTATCTTATACGATATTTGTTCAAATGAAACGAGTTGCGATCGTATCTTGAGCGATGTTGCCTATAAAGCTGAACTCGGGAGCATCTCGCCGTGAATGGGAAAAATATACGTTCACAAATAATCAAACCACCTACGTGGTGTAATATTTGAATCAGGTTCCACATTGAGAAGTCAATATTTTGATTGGTATTAAACACACTATTTATGGGATAAAAAATGCATTAAATTAAAAATACATATGAGAATAAAAATTAATATGATGTATTTTTTTGAACTGTATACATATACGTTTAATAATAAATAATAAAATTTTATCACAGGATAATAACCATTATTTTCATTATTGTGCCATCAAGTTCTCTGTCGCGCCTAAATGTAATATAATGAGTCATTTTGATTGTTAAAAAACTTTAAGAAATTGAGCTCGGGTATTTATTTGTTTGACAATGTCATATTCAACAACTCTTCTCCTCTCCTCTTAACAATCCCGTTACAACCGCCCTTATACCAGTAACTCCGACTCCTTTTGTCAGCACCCAACAATTTAATTATTTCTACCTAATCCACGTAAAAAATATATAATTAAAGTAGTCAGTTTAATATTTTACCTGTTGATGAGAGATTCTGATACTCTCGAAACTTAAGTAGTAAAATCTAAAATATAATTAAACTTGATTAGAGATAACAAAGTGTATGTTTTCTACTCATTTACGTATAATATTTACGCTTATCATACTATTTTATAAAAACGGTTAAAAATTCTGTTCTTGGATGCAAGACCAGAATTTGTAACTTATGTGCTGAATAACGGAATTTAACGGAAAAATAAACACAAGGACTAACTAGACTTACTAACTATCACGCAATTACTCCAAAGGGGTAGGCAGAGAGGATAGAATGCCATATCCCTCTAACCTGGCATACCACGTTTACTTCGGCTACATACATTACTACTCTGCGGTTGTTGAGGCTTTTAATAGGTCCGTCGTCCAGTAGTATCTAAGCATGTCAGATCTTTCGCGGACGCCCTCTATTCCTATTGCCTTCGATACTCGCCCCATATATTTTCTTGACCATTCTTTCTTCGCTCATACGTTTTAAACGACCAAACAATTTCAGTACTCCTTTCTTTATTATATCTACCACACTGCATCCAGCAGCATTAACTTCTAATCGGTTCGTTCCTCACTCGATCGATCAAAGATTTTTCACGCCTCTTTGACCTCATTTCCACCGCATTCAGTCTACTTACGTCATTCATCAGAGTTGGCACTAAAACGCCATTATGTACCGCAAATCTTACTTCCTGACATGTTTTTAGTGGCCATAATTACATTCAGAGCACCATTTACCTTGTTACCCACAATTACTCTCCTTTCGATATCGAAAATAACGTTTGCAACTGCATTGAATGACTTTGCATGACAAATACATTCCTTTGGTATAATAATAATATAATTCTCAAATGTAATATAAAAAAGACATATTTTTGGAGTAACTGCGTTTCCTTTTTTCTTATTGAAACGTCACATGTCAATCTCGCGAAGATGGCGTCAGAGGCGGATCTCGACATGCTTTCCCGTTTTTGTTCAGACCGCAAATCCCCCATAAGCCTTCGTGGTGACGCTCTGGCGGAGGGGATGTTACACACTTTTGTTTAGGAGGCTGTTTACGTGTTGTGGTTTACGTAACACGATTGGCGTTCTTTCTATTGACTGGAAATAACTATTAGATAAACCTTACTGCCTGTCATACTATTTTTTTTATTAAACCATATGTATACATTAAATTCTTACGAATTATTTTAACATATATACTAGAAAACGACTAAAATCAGTCAATTTTCTAACTCATTTCATACACCAGTACCTACGTTATGTTACGTATAAAAATATATTTACAAAATATTTATATTCATAAAGTAGATTTCGACATATAGAGAACTTTCAAATTTTGATAATGTGTGGTTGTTCATACGATGCAATTGGTGAACACTGCATGTGTATAGTGATCACTTAAGCCATCTCATACATGTTGTAATTCCTGGGCCATCGTAAAAAAGTTTATCATATTCACAGCTTCGTCCCTGTGAAACTTCTATAATTTATCTTAATTACTGAAGTGTTATATTTAACACTTCAGTCAATTAAGGAAACAGCAAGATGAAACAGTACTGCTTAACATGAGAGAAGTACTAAGATCAAAGTTATTTAAAGGCGTAGGTTAAAATGAAACTTAAGGTAAACGTAAGAAAATTAAAAAATGATATGAAAATTTTAACCTTTTTTTTATTATTTTGAAAACAGATATGTTTTACTATAGAACGCGCTATTTAAATTTATTATGACTGGAAATAGAAAAAATACAGATGGAATAAAAAAAATCTTTTTTAAATACATCCCATATGCTGTGCATGCTCTGACTTTAAATGAAAGTGAAAAAAGAAATAAATGCAACTATGTAAATAAAAATGACTGTTTTTTTTCGACGAACAGTTGTTCTTCTGAAAGAAGTTTAACACTTTGTGGTGACATATAAATTTAAATAAATAAAAAATAAATTACTGTGTTTTCACCACTTCACTAGATAAAATATAAGCATACTCGATGTTCTCATCCTTAGGATAACTGGTATACTAGTTATCCTGTCCTGTATACTAGTTATCGTTCTCGAAACACGTTGATATTTTATCCAATAACGTGGTGAAAACAAAGTAATTTGATTTTATTGAATTAAACAAATTACTGTTTTAAAATGAAACGTTAGGAATATACACAAATACAATAAACAATACACGAATACGAAGGACAGTATACAATACACAATAATTTACTGTCAATATTCGATCTACCCAATTTTAATAATCAACCAGCTGTAGCCCGTCAAAAATGACGATGCTTTTACATGTCGGTTCCTAAAGAATAAGTATTTACATATTTATAGCCGACATCCATGAAATACATAGTAGATAATAACGACTTTTATCAAAATATTTTAACATTTTTTTTTATATTTTCCCTGCCGACAGTTAAATAACTATTTTGAACCCTGGCGATTAGGTGGAACATGAAATGTTCCACGTCTTTGCTAAGCATATGTACATGTAAGCTATGTGTACTATATTTTTGACGGGTAATGCAGACTCGGCGATAGCAACATCGCTCTCATTGCCGCCTTTGGGTTTGGGTTTGCTGGTCCGGCGTTCAAGCTCCATGTATATTATTAGCCGTGAATTCAAATGAAATTACGGACGTTACACGAAGTTGACTGACAGCTGTTAAGACTGTTATTAAGACTGACGGCTTTATAAGCAGCATAAAGCCGAGCTCGGGAATCACGCGTTTCAACAAATTTAGTGATTAATCAAATAATATTCTTATTAATTATAATAACAATGTTACCATAAAATCATTTTGCAGTCATTAAAGAAGATAATAATATTATTTTCTCTTGTGAGAAGGTCTTTCAGTCTTCATAGACTGTTTATTTTTCTGTGAAAGCTAGTTATTGTTACATTTAGCAACATAAATGTCTTGCATCCAATAATCGAATTTGCAACTGATTTCAATAATAGTATAAGCGTAAAAATTATACGATGGATGGAAATCATTAACTATATTATGCCTACTTGAATTTAATTATATTTTATATTTTACCACTAAAAGTTATACAACGTTATTTTAAATTCTGTTTGAATGTTTGCAATTATTTGTGTTAAAATTTCTCGTACAAACGGGTCGCTGCGAGATTAAAGCCAGCCACACCGAGTGTTTGGCATTTTCTCTTTACCGTCTGTCAGATTTCCGGGCAGTGTTTTTCAGCGATAAATAAGCTGAGACGTCTCTCTCCCAGACACAGTGTCAACCCGATACAAATTGGAGTTATAAGGATTGTACAAGTCACGCAAATATACCCATCACAAAGAGTTTTAAGTATCAAAATGTTTGTGCGAATATAATTTATTTACCCCTGATAATAAGTAATGTTTCCTCAAAGGATTTATTTGTATGAACATTATATAAATTAAATTTATACGAACAAAGGCGACAGCAGCGCATTTTAGAATTAAGAAATCTTCAAGTAAGATAAAAGTCTCACAGAGACGACGCTATTTATATGAGAAACACGTATAGAAGTCGTTTTATAAAAACATTGTTTAAATAGGTATATACTGGTGTTTAAATTAATTAAAAAATTTAAAATTCTGATTTTCAGGCGTTTTCTTGTGTATGTGAAAAATAGATTGTATACATTAAAAAGAATAACGCGCAATATTCCACTTTAAAATATAGGGGTATCTTTACCAGTTGCAAAATCTATATCTAACTAGTTTACGAGAAAAGACTACAGATGTCTCTAGTACAGTCCTTTAAAATAAACGAAAGGTTTTAAGATTTGGCGGTGGCCGAGGGGTTACAACCTGTATGAGCTGACTTAAATGATTACCCTACGTAATGCAACGTTCACCAATTCTATCGTAAGAACATCCACACAATATCAATATTTGAAAATTGTATGTATGTTTCAAATTGAAACCTTCCATTTACTTGAAGCTTTTTTTGTTTTTTTTTTGGAATAATTTATGTTAGAGATATATGTACATAGATTTCGCAGCTGGTAATGATACCTCTATATTTTTCACGTGGGGTATTAAGCAATATTCTTATTAATCAGAAATATGAATATTTTTTTAGGCGCGTTCGGGGTGAAATTTTAATATGCGATTGAATCCTCGCGCATCATCCACCGGAATATTTTCACACCGAGAAGTCAAGACTCACCAATCAAAAGCTTAGATGGCGATTTCAGAGTGATACTTAATCAATAGCAATTCTTTAAGTGACGACATCAAGTTGTCATGAAAATAGTGTTATGAAAATTGCTTATGCATTTTTTGCTGACGTTTGTTGCTGATATATGTAGTTTTCATGATGTCATTGTGATAAAATTTACACTGTTATTATGGTGATTGAAATACGTTCTTATGATATCATTTTCTGTTTCTTACCGTTTTTTTTAATTAAGATAAATTATATATAACTGAAGCTATGTATTTTTTATGGGAAACGTGTATATATTAGGGTGATCACAGGAATTATGACCTGTTTAGTTGGCTTAAGTGATCACGTAACGCAATGTTCACCAATTCCACACATTATCAGATTTCTAAATGTTATATATTTGTTCTATTATTTGTGTTCTTTCAAATAATAAAACATACTTTTTCCATCATCATGCACCTAAACACAGTCAAGAGGTTTTTTTGTGGTCACCTTTCCGTGTCGCTTACACTCACTCGAGTGTCAGCGGCGCAGTGAGGATGACTTTAGCATTAAAATAATGCCAAATTGGGTGAACGCCCGATATATAAGCGATAGGTTATCTTCACTGTATTCTTTCAAATATTTGAACGGACTATGCTAGAGACATCTATGGTCCTCCCCACGATGTGACATAGTATACAAAGATATTTTTGACTTATTTTTTTTTACTTTAAATTCGCCTTATTATTAATAATGACATAGTATACAAAGATATTTTTGACTTATTTTTTTTTACTTTTAATTCGCCTTATTATTAATAAATATTAATAATAATTAATTTAATTTAATTTAATTAATAATATCTACGACTACCGGTCTCTTACTTCCATTTTCGCCCGATGACCATCTAAATCTAAGTTCATATTATTTATTTCCTCTAAGTCCAAATAATCGCGATACAGTAATAATTGATTACATAACTCGTTACATGCTCGATCGAAGACCGCTGTTTATCTCGTCCGGTATCGATTTCATCTGAACCGATGGTCTGAACTCGGTTGCAAAACAGTGTCAACGGATCTCCGGAGATCGTGTCATCCACCGAGCGAGTCGTGACTGCCTTGCACAACTAGCTTCTCCGCGCTGTGATAATTCTCATGCATTTGAATAGAATGGTCCCGTCGTGGGTACGATCAATCTTTTAAATTTGATATTTTTGTCAATTGTAGCCCGTAAGAGTCGTGTTGTGCAATCAGGCCTTTTTACGTCCATCTTTAGAATTCAATAGGCACGACCACAGTTCATGTGCCTCGAGGGGAAGGCGGTGCAGGTGGTGGACTAGGGCTTGATGGTTTTTATTAAACGTAGAATTTGGCAATCTGTATTTAAAAAATCATTCATCATCATCTGCCATTGAGGATGCAATCATCAAAATGCAGATATACATACAATCAAATGACAAATAAGGTTTAACCTTTATTATAATCAATAAATACCGCAACACACTCGCGACGTTGAGAGGCGAGATTAAACATAAAAAATCGATAAATCTTTAATTTATACGCGAGTCACTGGCCACAGCTAGAATTCTATTCCGTCATTCACACTAATCGTTGCACATACCAAAATATTCAATTTAATTAACAGTATATTATTATACATTTTTTTTATTATATCGTTATGTCGTGTATAAGATGATACATATCAAAGGTGTTGGAGAATCCTGCTTCGGAAAACTCTCTTAGATATGGAACAGATCAATGTCCAAAGATATTTTTCAGAAAAGTGATAACGCTTCCAACAAGCATAACTATTGGCAGATTCTGTATATTGGAATATGAAACAATATATGTTGACGCTGTCTAAGGTACATAGATATCAGGAACATACAAACGAAAACCCTGGCCGTACGCAGAACAAATCCTAGCATTCTCAATGCCACTGACCGCATCTATGTGATCGAGAAATATTTCACAACTGAATGATACACTTTACTCGCTGGTTGTCTATTTTCGTTATTTCTATGGCTTTACGAACACACGCTTGTTTTACTAATTTCTAGGTGTTTCTCTTTTATTGTAATATATCCATTGGGAAATTTTCGATAATGCGCCATTATTAATCGTTTTAGAATCTAGTATCAATACTTTTTCTAATATATTTGTATTAAGAAAATCTATAAGCCCGTTAAAAAATTGAGTTTTCTATTTCTATCTTACTTAGCATAAGTTTTTAAGGAGAGGATCCATAATAACTTTCTTGACAAAACTCGATTCACTTTGATCTAATCCATCATCCAAACAATGTTGTGAAAAAATAAAAACCTAATTAGAAGGTATTATAGAAATAATCATTCAAAAATCAGTATCATCATATCTGTAGATTACATATCTAGCCCCATCTATAATACTTGAGTACCGTAGACTTAAAGTCGAGAAAACGATTACTTTGCCAAGGCAACTCATTATGCCCGCGCCTTCTCTGTTTTTTACGATTCAGGGTTGAACGAAGAAAATAAGGCATTGTGGGCGGAGTACGGTGTTGCTTTTCTTAATAAAAGAAGTAATTTAACTAATCCTTTACATTACCTTCTGTATCCGTGTATGTATGTGTATGTATCCTGTGTATGTATGTACACACGGACGAGTCGTGTTTTACAATATTTTGTTTTCTTTTGTTCGTTATGTCACTTGTGAATCATGAGACTGAAAAAACTTTGATGAACTGTGACAAGTCTAAAAAATAATGTTAATAAATCAAGTACCGTTTAAATCATATATTTTTTAGCAGCAAATACTTTTTTACATCTGAGATACAAGGTTCAATAACTGCATTCGATTATTTTAACCATGTTATATTGAATTACAACACAAAAAATTACGGAATTTTAAATTTGTTATATAAAAGCTCATGAATAAACGTACAGTTTGACAAATAATTAAATGTACAGTTTTTTGAGGTGTTCCCACATAGCTGTTTAAATCAGATCCGTGTCTCCGAATGTATATAATATAATATAAACAATATAAAATATAAAAAACAAATATCTATAATATAAACTTGTTTTAAATAGTAGTAAGCGTAATAGATACCTAAATAAGGAATGTTTTATTGTAATTCATTTGTTTTTTACAAATATTTATCTTTTAGATAGTTTTCAAAATAGAGTAATAATGTCACAATAAAATTATTTTTCTCTTATTGAAGAAATTATAATTAATTATACTAGTAGAACTAATGGGCTATCACCGATTGTTCATTGAGAGGCCGGTTGCCCCATATATAGCATTGTGCAACCTTACTTACTTACTTACTTATCATCACGCTGTTTCCCCTTGGGGGTAAGCAGAGAGGATAGAGCGCAACACTCTTCTGTCCTGACAAACGACTCTTGCCTCTTCCACCTTCATACATCTTCGCATGCAAGCTCGACGGTAGTTGAGGCTTCTGACTGAACCATCTTCCAGTATCTGGTTAATGTGGTCGTGACGCGTCTTCTGCGGTCGCCCTTTCTTAATTAAACCAATTCATACTTTAACATGTAAAGTACCTTTCCGGTGGGAACACGTACTATAGCTGCAAGGTGACTTCCGAAGCCTTGGGTCATGCCACCAGGCTCTTGTCAGCAGCACTAATAAAATGATTTATTGCTGATTCATAGCTTCGTCTTTATGAGACATTTCTATAATTTATATTAATAAATAAGTTTTTAGAGCATATCTACATATAAAAATATTGTTGTTCACAATATACATCAATATTGAAAAAAAAACTGCGCTTTATAAAATAGGTGATATTACTAAAAAAATCCTAATTGAGGACAGAAAGGAGCCTATAGAAAATATTAGTAATCAATGTAGATTAAATATAAGGTAATTATAATTATTAATGTTGATGAACTGAATAAATGGCGAGTTAAATAATACAATTTTCCGAATATAATAACAACTTTGTACTTACACTTATCGCGTCAGTTGCTTTTAAAGTTATTATACTCCATTTGCTTAGAGAGTATATTATTAAGTCCTTTACATATTAAAAAAGACTTAGACAGATATTTCAGAATTAAAATTGACTTGTTAAATTTTATGAATTATAAGCATTTCAAAATGAATAACTGCACGGGACGATAATTTTATTCTGCATTTAAGTAAAGATTTAGCAATGCTGGCATTCGTTCCTTCACACTAAATGTATAAATTATGCACAGTAGAAAGATACGAGTATGCAGTGTACACTGACTCCAGCAGAGGATTTTTCAACATCTATTACTGCAAATGCACTGCCTTTTGCAGACCAGTTTATCAAATGGAAGGGAAATTGAAATATTATTTTGATGCACTTGACTTTATTGAAAAATAATGTGACATTCACAGTATCCAATATTTTTATATAATAATATATTTGCGCAATGAAGATTCTAAAATTGTAATAATAAAATAAAAACACACAAACTTAAAAATGTGGATGGAGGGACAGGATAACGATGAAGGGACAGACGGTTATCATTGAACAACAGGACGTAGTCCTAACACAAGTAGAAGATGAAGAAGACAAAAATACAGAATAAAAAAAATTATATTATTTTATTTACTACCTACACACAAAAGTTGTTATTTTTACTTGATGACAACTGCGTTTTAAAATTTATATAGTATGTTATGGTGAAATTAGCTAAAATAATATTTCAATAGTCAAGATCCTTCGTAAATTTTGGAGTATTTACATTATTAATAAATGAATACCTAGAATATGCCACTATGAATACGGCAAGTTTCGTACTTTGGAATTTTTATTTAAAATAATGATTAAGGTGTTTTTATTAAAAAAACTTTTATTTATTGAGTAAAGCCTCAAAATACGGGAATAACTAGAATATACTGTTTAAAATCATCTCCTTATATTAATAAAAAGCGTTTTAAAATCAAGAAAAAACGTAAAAATGTCTTGCAAATTTAAAACATTATAACTTTATTAATATCGGATATTTCTTAATTTCCTTAGTACGGATTCTAGATAATGAAGTATACTTTATACGTATAAAAAAAAATATTTTGCCTACATACAAATATATTAATTAAACCGCGGCCTGTCGATTAATGCTTATATTTTCTTAATTATTGTAAATAATGTTCAGTTTATTATTTTTATATAAGAACAAAGGTTGTATATAAGTTATTGCCTTAAAAAAATTGTAGTCTAGAATATACATTCTGATATGAATGAATAAAAAAAACCTACATTTTCGTAAAAAAAAAACGCCGTAATATGTATTTGCAGTGAATGTCCAGCCTTAAGGTATTTAAATATTAAATGAAAAGTACATATAGGTGGGTAAAATGTAAAACGTTGTGTTTAAGGCACATCTAGGTGCGCAATAATTGACTGATCTAATGGGTTAAGCCAGAAAAAATTCCATGGTTAGATTATATCGGGTAACGTTTTGTTGTTCAGGTAACGTGAAGAAAAAAGGGGTTACGTATTTAAATGTTGTTTATCCAATGTAAAAAGATATTTATTAAAAATGCTTTTTGAATATGCATAGTAGGTATGTATATTTAATAGAATATTTATTTATTTAACTTACAAAATAAAGCTAGAGATAAAAAAATATGATGGCTTAAGATAATCGCAAAAAACTTTATTATGAACACTAAACATTTAGTTATAATAAATTTATTCAAAATAAGAAATCTGAAGAAATAGATGTAATCGATTGTTGGCTCACATGTCCTTTAATAATATTCCAAGTTACGTATATAATACATACATGTGGAGATAAAACACTTGTTTTTGGATCAACTCATCAATGTTTCTCTAGTATAATAATAAAAGACAGCCATATCAATTGTAGGTTTGTATGAAATGAAAACAGATAAAATTACTCAATGGAAATTGTTTTTTTTATAAATTTTACACTCATTCGAGTGATTCTAACTATCAATTCTATTTCATCATTTAATGATATTTTAATGGAAATACATAAAATATGACAGCTTTATAATTTAAAACGTAAAAGAATCTGTATATATTTTAAATTATATGTTTTAGATAACTCACGAATAGAACAAAAACAAGTTATTTATTTCCATGCATGTGATTATGGAGTTCTATAAATGTACTACGGAAATAGTAAATATGAAGTAATTATATTGTTATAACTCAATTTATAAGTTTGGGTTATGTTTTTGATTTAAATTAAATAACCTTTGGTTGTGTTCTCGTTTATAATAATTAATAAACTTATACAATACAATTGAGTTTGGGATTGATTAGAATCGTAGTGAGAAATTAATTCGTATATCCGCACAGCGAACATTACAACTGGTTGGAATATGAATACGATTTCTTACATCTTGAATTTATCCCAAATTTACAGAAAAGTTAAACTGGAACCACAGCTAACAACCCGCGCATCTTACATACATCATCCGATTACTGTCAGCTTAAGGCTTCACGATTTAATTCGTGCATAATGGTGGGGATCGAACAGGGCAGAGGCCTAGGGCTTATAATGGGATGCTACCTATTGGAAGTGTTCAGGTACTCCAGGATTCTTCACGGATACCGCGATCCCAAGGAGAAATTATGAATTCAATTGCATTGCAGCAAAGGTCTTCATCTTCCTAAAAATACTCGGCTTTGATGTAAAAGGCAATCCATCCAACGAATCAATATTGTAACGAGATGCTAGAATCCGTATTAATAGCGCACGATCCAAATCTTTAGAACACTCCATAACGCCCTAAAATACTCTGGAAATGTCTGAGACAATCTCGAAAGCACTGGAGGAAATACTAGGAATGCATGAATAGTCTTGAAGATTCGAAAAATCAACGCTTTTTATAAAAGGTGAAGCCAGAGCCGCGCAGAGCAGTTTTATTGCTTTGACGTTTGACGCGTGACATAAATATCCGGTGGCGATTTAGTGTGCGACCAGCGACAGTGCGACCCTACTAGCATTTCAAAATTCAAAGTAAGTGCCAACCACTTACGTGTGTTTTGACGTAAAATCTCTGCGAACCTGTGTGGGAATAATTTAGCAGGCGATAATAAAGTGACCCACAGACGAGGGATAAATTGCGAAATAATGTGAATTAAAGAATTATGCCCTAATTAATTTTATGTTCGGTGACTTTTGGTAAATTAATAAAAGTTTAAATAATTTTTAGCTTCATTCGCCTCCCAAAGCCACGTACCGTGACAATAAAATACTAGTTGGGCCAGATAGATAGAGTCTACAGTGAAAAAAAAGATCAATTACAAAAGTTAATTTTATAAAATGATTAAAATGAAAAGAACCAATTTTATATTTCTCTTTATATTTTTAATATTTAAAGAATTAACTTTGCGGTCAATCATTTTAACAAAATGTTACATATTGCGGAGATTTTTTGTCTACCGGTTTTGAGACGTACCCATCTCTTCGCCGGGCCAACGACTATACTAACATATAAATACCACTGCACACCACAACCATAGTATTATTTACACACTAACAACTTCCCAAAATATTCTTCTAAGTATCGAATTGAACCTATCTTTCTAACTAATCTAACCGATGGCTATATTAACATGTATGTAAGGAATTTTATTCATATGCGTTTATAAAAGCGTGTCCTCAATTTAGAAATTGCTTGTTAACCGCTAAAATCAGCAAACTATTGTACATCTAGATAACTATAGAATTCTCGACTTTCGTCACCTTAAATAGTTTAGCAATTGGCCTCTTTTGGCATATGAAGTATTCAAGCTGACGTATTAAGTTAAATAGATGTCAAAGGTGACAAAAAGGATTTATGGTTTAATGGTAAAATACTTGCGTAGTGATTAATTAGTCTCATCCAGGGAAATCACTAAAAAGTTCATATATTTTCTAACGATATGCTCATAGCTTAGTCTGAAAACATTTTCATATTTCGTTTTCTTACACTATTTAAAATGTAGGTATCTTTGCAAGATCTAATTATTCACTGAAAAAATAATGTTTTCGGGACATTTTATGACAATATGATACGGAAGACCTTTACGATGTAATATGAAATGTGATAATCCTCCCATTTATTTAAAGAATTCATCGAAAAAACTTCCAAAGAAGGTTATTGTATTTCTGAATATTGTAATTGCTTGGTAACATGTTTTTGTTGCTATCGATATGTTTTTTTAGATTTTGATACCAAGTATAGAAATTTAACATCCTCTGAGAAATGTAGGTTTACAGTTCGCTCAGAAGCATTTTTTTATTTTACTCTCATAATTATTTGTCTCTGCTTTTTGGACATCATTTAGAATCGTTTCTTCTTAAATTACTACGGATAGCAATATCTCCGGAATCTTCTCACGCATGCTTTTGGCTGAGGTAAATCGTTTTTTATTTTTATTTTGTGCGCTTAAATTTAAAACTAGTTATTATGCAGACAGGAAATAATGCAATTAAGATAATTCCACATATCAAGCACAACATACGGACAGCGTGCGATCGAGCCGCTAATCAACGTCAGAGCTGCACCTTTCTACTTGAAACCTAAACTATATTCAAATAATTATAAAAAAAATATTTTTAATAAGGGTCTAATTTAAATAAAACGATCGTTTGGTTTTGGTAAACAGATAAAGTTTATCGGAAACGCGTTTCCATTAGATCGTTTCTTACGGGTTAATTACTTTTTGTGTTGCCGAGTTTTCACGACCGTTCAAAATCTTTCGGACCGTGCAACTTGTGTACGAGCTTTTATGTTGATATAAAAGTATTTATATATATTTTATATCCATTGCGGATCATATTTAGATCCATTGCGGAGTTAGTGTTACTCTAAAAAAAATATCTCGTAGCATACATAGCAACAGATGAATCTCGCAATCTTGCCAACTAACTGCAACTGATTCTCTGTTAAGTTTCGACTAGTTTGATGATTTTGACAAGAAATATTTACAAGATATTTCTGAAACATAGTACAACTATATCATATACGTAATGTTACTTGTAGCAGTATGAATTAGCGATCGTCAAACCGTTGTTTTAATCATCACGCATGGTGCAGTTATTTTTGATTTGTATTTTATTGTATCGATGATTGGTAATTGGGATATAAGTGTTATCTAGTACCGACAGTCGCCCGTTGAATTGTGAGAGATCAGTTACTAATCATCGATACAATCAGATACAAAACTCAAATAACACTTAGTTTGTCACCGGGTAAAATACCAGCACAATATTTTTGTGTATATTTATAGGTTTATATAATTTTTAAAATTGGTTTAATTTATTTAAAAAATTTAGATCTACAGTAAATAGTTGATAAAAATAAAATAAATTTATTACAATCACGATATTTCTCTAGGGATAAGGAGAATTTACATCCTGGCGTTCAACTCTTTCTTCAACCATCTTCTTATGTTGAATTTTCCAATATTGAAGACTATCATCTTCTTCTTCTTCTTTCTCTTTGCCACTTCCCTCTTTAAATGAGCTGACCTCCTAATCATTATGCACCAAGACGGCCTATTTAGGGTTGCCGGATCGGGTAGTTGGGTTTTTTATATTAGTAGTTATTTTATACAAGTATTTATTTTGTCACTGCTATATTTTAAAGAGGAGCATATAAAACTAGCATTTTATACCAATAAAAAAATCGGGAAAATTAAGAATTAAATTAGTTATTTTTATTAACTATATTAAATTAGTTTAATCGAAAAAAGTGAAATAACATATGAAAAATATATGGAGTATAGACCAAATCACGAGAAAATTAAATACGAGAATAAAAGGACATCGCCGTTGCTTTAAAAATAATAATTTATCGGAGTTTTCTCATTACTTAATTATGGGGTTACACCATTTTGATATTTCCAATAAATAGATTGAAGTTCTAAAAATAATTTGAGTCATGAAGAAATTTTAAAAATTGACATAGTTACGGTAATTTGAAATTAGCGTAGGAGGTGAATTTTTAAAGAAAAAATGTATTTCTTCGCTTTTATCTCAGAACTCTCTTTGGACACATCATACTAATAAATATATAATTATCTTTTTCATTTTACTCAAACCCCTGCACATGATTATCTCCTACAGCTGCGCGCATCATGGAAACGGACCTTTGCGTGATAGTACATAACTCGCCATTTTGAAATTTCCAAAATAATTTTTTAATGCAAAAAATTAACTAACCTGTAAAGAATGAAAATAAAACGAATTTTGTATGTGTAATAGTTGCGTCAAAAATTTTTGAACTCGAATGTATTTTTTGATATCTTAAAGTGGTAGGGTACCCCTTAACACATAATCGTTCCCTAAAATTTCACCAATACAGTCCATATTCCCATTAACGATCGAAAAAACCCTCTCCTGTACATGCCTCGCCCCACCGCCTAAATAGTTTAGTGAAAATCAAAAAATTCCCGTCGGCGTCGATGACAAAAAACATTTTAGTTGACAGGTCACTCATGACTTAGCTGTCATGGCATTTGAATAATCGCCTCGCGAAGCATTTTGAGTGTCTTTAGCGCAGGAATGAAACTGATGAGAAATCTCCAGGTAAAGCATTGTTTTCGTTTCGTACAGCGGACGGACAGTCGGCCCGAGACGCTGCGATGGGCGCGTGGGACGTCGAGGCCATATAGGGAAGATCGTATTGTTATGTTGACGATGAAAAATATTCCTTTTGCAAGTCCCCAGCCTATAAGTCCCGACCGGGAATTCGCGGCCACTTTAATAAATGCTGCGATAAATCAGATGGAGTCGCGAGGCAAACGGGAAGATCAATATTCTTGTCGTGACATACCCGAGAAACTGATGTATTTCTGGTCACAAAATAACACTCGAAAAAGTCACACCACTTATGTGGTTGTAGTGCATTCTCACAAAGATCAGGCGGTAGTAATGCTGTTCTGGTTTATTGTAGAAATACGTGTTGCGGACCAAAACTAGCTACCGTGACCTTATACTATCTTAGACGGGAAGAAGAAGAGGGCGCGCCCTTTGAGGCTGGCCGCCCTTCCCCTCCTGGGTCAGGGTGGCCAGTCTCAAAATACCACTGTGGTAATAAATACATATATGTTTAATGATTATATATATATATAAACACTATAGATGAAAATGGATTAAAACTTAAAACTATTTTATGTCTTCTTGTGTTTAATCGTTTCACGACAATATCGTATATTCAAAAAATATACTTTTGTTTAGTTAGTGCTATCCTCACCAAGTCCACCCTACATACACCGAAACTCATCATAACCCAGTCATAAACTGACACACCATCCCAATGGGCTACAAATAATGAAAAATATTGATTTTTATAAGCTTCCGTGTTTATACATTCTAATTATACATAATTATCTCACTTCTCTGACATTGTGTAGTGCATGTCATTGGTACAAGATTTTGTAATTTATTTGTTATAATCTGAAAAGCTTTTATGCATGCACTCTGTTGCATCAATATATCCATACCTATAAAACTCAACCCTTTCTGTCTGTTCTCTATACAAATCTACACTGTTTATCCGATTCGATTCAAATTTTGCGCACTCATGCTTTAGGAACCGGCGAGTAATATAGGTGACATTTCCCTCCTATTCTTATACTCCTTCTTCTCCCTCAGATATATTTTCGATGCAAATCTTTACCGTTTAACCGATATGAACTCAAAATTTGTAAACATATTCATTAGGACTCGGCGAGTAACAAAGGCGACATATCCCTCCTATTATTTTATCCATTCCCCTCTTCCTGATATAATTAAGATGCAAATCTGTACCGTTTGACAAAATTTGGAAAATTATTCTTTAGGACCCGGCGGATAACATAGTGCTGGATTTTTGCCACAGAGACATCATTAATCAATTAATGTATATTTTAGATGTCTCACAAAGACGAAACTGTATGTAGGTATAAGCCGTACGATAGGTCGTAAGCCTATGTATACCTACCCAAAAAGACTTCTATACGTACTTTCCCATAATAAACACATACAGTTTCGTCTCTGTGAGACATCTATAATATACATTAATTGACATTTTGAACATTTATCATAAATAACCTTTTAGTGAAAACGGTCCTCATATTCATTGTAAACAGATAAACAGAGACACAAAACGAGTTGCAGTAACATTTTTGATGACGTGGAATGCAAGTGCAAACGTCGACAAAGATACTGAATTTAGCATTCAATAAAAAGTACACAACATGTCATTCATTTAATCTGCATTCGCACTCGGGGTTCACGGTGTCGCAATAAAACGAGACAAATAAATGTAAACAGCTGGGGAGGACAGATAACGAGAACATCGTAAAGCAAATGATTGATGAACAAATAAAAAGTCGAGACAATAATAAAACAAAGGTTACTTTGGCGAATTATGCAGGGCCGAGTTATACTGCCCTTAATAAAACGCCGTGGGGAGCCTGCGTTTGATTATGCGTTGACACGGACGTGCCGCCAAATTTGTGAAGGGTTCTAGAACCTTTTCCGCCCACCATCCCTGCCCGCGTCTGCTGTTCAACTCTGATAGACTTGAAATTTTCATCGGCTCTTCTTCTTCAAAGTTATTTGATATTTGGTCTTTGGAAGCGCGCAAAGTCTGCAACCAAGGGGTGCGTCTTTTTCCTGCACCGCATTTATCACCCCTATTGTCGTATTTTGTTGTATTATGTCGTATTTTTTCAAATGCCTCTCACAACATCTACACATGTTTCAGATTTACACAATTTTCAGAACGTTTTCACTTTGCACTATTAACAAGATTTGCAATATTTGCTTTCAGATTAGTTATTCATCTCCCATATATTTATTTTTCGAACTTGGTGATTGTCTATACTTCAATTTTTAATTTTTATTATACGTTATATCGTGATGAAGGGACCATTGGCTCCGTTGTTGTTGTTCAATGATTCAATAAATTAGTGATACATGCAATTTTTTTTATTGTTAACTAGCTGTTCATACCCGGCGTTGCGCGGATTAAGGATTAAGTAATTTGTGAGGGTAAACACAAGTAAGATTCGAACGGTATAGATTTGCATCGAAAATATATCAGGGGGATGAGATAAGGTAAAAGAATAGGGGGGAATTGTCGAATTTATTACCCGCCGAGTTCTTAAGAATAAGTATCCGAATTTTGAGTACGATCGGACAAACGGTACAGATTTGCATCGAAAATATAATAGCGGAGGGGAAGGGTTGAAAGAATAGGAGGGAAATATCGAATATGTTACCCGCCAGGTATATAGGTATATATGTTTCCAAATTTTGAGCCCGATGGGTTGAAAGGTAAAGATTTACATTGAAAATATATCAGGGGAGGGAAAGGATTAAAAGAATAGGGGAGAAATGTCGCATATATTAGCCGCCGAGTTCTTAAGAATAAGTTTCCAAGTTTTGAGTCCGATAGGTCAATCGGTACAGATTTGCATCGAAAATATGTCAGGGGGAGGGGAAGGGGTAAAATAATAGGGGGGAAATAACGCCTTTGTTCCCCGCCGAGTCCTAAAGAATAGGTTTCCAAATTTTGAGTCCGATCGGTCAAACAATACAGATTTGCATCGAAAATATGTCAAGGGGAGGGGAAGGGGTATGATAATAGGGGGGAAATGTTTCCTATGTTACCCGCCGGGTCCTAAAGCATAAGTATGCAAAATTTGAATCGAATCGGACCAACGGTGTGGATTTGTATAGAGAACAGACAGACAGACATTCATTCTGCAGTTATTGAAGAAGTTAAAAATAATAACCAAATAATTAATCAAGAACTTTGTTCTGAAATAATTGCAATTTCACAAAAATAATGTTTTCTTGAAGATAAGTTAATAATATTCTATTTTAATAATTTATTAGTATTTTTGTTTCTACATTTTAATAAAATAAATATGTCATATATCTATCATGTTATTGGGCGGTTTAGGAAGACAAGAATTGGATTAACTTTTAAAATATATTAATATTTAATTAATTATTATCAACGACTGTATTAGAGATTTCCACAAGACTTATTTTTTTATTTATGAATCGAGGAAAAATCCCTGACAGGAGATGGCGAATGACTTGTCTCTTATGACAGATGTGTTTTGACAGTCGAATACAGTTTGCGGGATTCTTTCCGGGTTTATAATCCACCTGTCAGTTTTAATACGTCAGCTGGTGTTATGTTTATATGATTACAGTATCAGATCAGAAAATAATAAAAATAATTCGAGTAATTAAGATGAAATATACACTTATAAATAACAGTTGTTGTGTAATAAAATAAACGATTCTAACGAACGTAATTCGTACGTTCATTAAAACTCCTACCTAATCCTACATAATCGTGATACGGACATTTTTTTTATTGAGATGCTAACACGGAATTCGTGTCGTACCAATATTCTCATGTTTTAAAAATAAGGTAAATGCTTGTGCTCAAATAGGTCTCACATGCTGGTCTCCTGGAATGGGGCTCGATCCACCAACCACCAGATCCATAGGCGAGCGATTTTTTTTTCGTATTGTTTGTTAAATTTTCAAGTCACAGTATTTTCGTTATATACAGGATATAAGAGAGCTAATCTACAATACTTACAGGTAATGTAAATTAACTTAAAAATGCTAAAAATGCCCGCTTAAATTATTCTTCAAATTTCTTAATATTTTTATCCGATATCTAAGCAACAATTTCTTAATGTCAATAGTAGGTAGTAATCAGGGGCATGCAGTGAGAACAAGAAGCGTAACTTCTATTTTAATATAAATTTGGAAAAAAAATTATATTAAATTTTTATCTGGCTAATAAATATTCAAATATGAATAATATGTTAATTATTGTAAGAGGAATATTACGAATTATACCTATTATTTAGGTGTATTTTCAAAATATATGCTTAGAAGTAAGTCGTGCTTCTTGTTCTCACTGCACGCCCATGGTTAAATCGTATGAATCTCAAATTTTCGATAGAGTTACTTTAATGATAGTCAAACATTTTGCAGAAACTAAGAAAATACGCACTTTGAAGTTGGTTACCTCCGTAACAATTTTTTTTTTACGCTTCAACAGGTCAGGAATCCCAATTACAGAAGCGAAATACATCGCAAAACACCCAGAATTGAGTAAATCACACAGATTAAATTGTGACCTCACCGGGAATCGAACCCAGAACCCTCGGTGTGAGAAGCCAGTGTCATACCCACTGCGCTACGAGGGCCGCCTTTATTGATAAGGCCGTCCTTACTGATAAGAACAATGTTACTTGAATATTTTCAACAACTAAATGTGGACTACTACGAGGCCCAGCACTTGCAACCTGTTTTCTTTTGTTTGTAATTTTTACGACTATCTGAGACTACCAATTTATCAACTTTGCCGTCCGTCTGCCTGAACAGAATAATCCAAATTAAGGTCATCTCCGTTGAAAGCTGGGTCAATCGCATGATATAAGGTTATTGTTTAATGATGAAGAATGGATGTGCCGCGCATTGCTGTGACTTGGTCATAATTCAATTGTTACTAATGATGCGTGCTTTTGATGATAGGGGCACTTGAGAGCGTGAGGAATGTGAGTGGTATTGTGTCAAGTAGAAGTTTGAACAACTCTACAAGTGGGAGAGAGGCTCTGAAAGACATGTTCTTATACCATATTTGTAATCTCAGATCTTCATCCGTCCTTTAATCAATACACTTGTGCGGTAGCTGTGTGAATAAGATATATAATTTTCATTTTATCTTTTATTCTATCGTTATTTTCTTTTGCTGATGACATAATATACAATGTTTGGAGCCTTCAGTTTATATAAATTTTAATTCAACAAAGGTTTGAGTATATGGTAAACTTACATAAAATTTCTAATATTTCACGATACATGAAATATAATTTAAATATAAATATAAATTCTGATTAAGCCACTTTATTAAAATAATATACGATGTCTATTGGTTTCGGTAGCAACCAACCTTATTAGTGTAATATAAACTAACCGAAGTGTAAACATTTAAATTACATAGAAGTTTAGTAATAATATATGGAGAGAGAGAAAGAATTTAAGTGAGAGGCAGAGTTATAGTTATGGAAATTAACACTCTATATTAAAATCTAGATTCAATATTGAAACTTAATAATTGCAAGTAACCGCCAGCACGTGCTATCATATGATTGTATATCTAAATTTTATTCGAGATTCATACTGTAGCTAAAACACAAACCGCTTTGTATTGCTATAATTGGTCGCCAGGCGGCGTTGGTTTCTCCGAAAGTATCTATATTACTCGGCAGTTAGACACGGCCGTGAGTACCCAGTGGGTAATATTAACCCTTAATTAATAAGACGGCCTAAACTAATAATATAAAAATAATTAACCGATCTTACTTGATTTATAAAAAACGACATTTTCTTGTCAATCTGTTATCAAAAATCTTATACAAGCGTGCGATTTAATTAAACAGTGTATATGTTAGTATTTTAAAGTTAAGTTTCTTAATTTGTACTTTTTGTCTTTTTTTTAAATTTTAATTAAAGTAGGAAGTATACACAATGTTAAACCTTTTCTAGTTCTTTAAATATAAATTAAAAATTATGTACAGAGAAGGCAAAAACTCTGAACATCTTATTTTATAATGTAGTGTACAAAGGAATCGCTTATAACGTCAAATTTACTATTATTAGACAATACAAAAGATTCATTGTATTCCCCTCGTGATCAAAATGACCGAACATTCTCATACAGATTCGAACATTCGATTAAATGTACAAAGAAAGGTACTTAGACACGGACACCGCGAACTTCGGAAAGAATGTTTGTACTTTCATAGCAGGGTTATGCAGTTTTTTTTCAATATTTGAATTTTAAAAGCATTCTTACAAATTAAACTATACAAACAAATATTTTATATTGTACGCCATGCATGGATAAACTTAGTTCATGTAAAAGATTTTTTTCTACAGTTTCGCTGATAACATAATTTAGAATTTTAATTTCAAAACGCAATATAATTGATAACATAATTTAGAATTTAGAATTTTAATTTAATTTTATTTTTATTTAATAAAATAATTAATAATAATAATAATAATAATAATTAATAAAATTTAATTTTAATTTCAACGCAAAAAGTAAGCTAGAAATTCCTATTTGAAGCAGTAATGAACGATGCGCTTTGACGTCGTGATATTTACACAACTTATTCTGTCTAATATTTCTAGGAATATATACCTAACTATTTTAAGCTCGAAAATACATTTCCAGCATGACATATAAAGCTTTTAAATGTAAAATTGATTTTCAAAAAATAAGACGCCTTAAAAATAAGTATTTGTGTTTCAATTGTTTTATTTCAGCTTTTTTTCAAGTGAATATAATATTAAAATGTATAAGAATCTAAATCTCAAGGGAATCCAAGTAATAAGACTAGTTAGTCATCGTATAAAAAATATTTTTTTCAGATATCTTGTTTTTACCATGTTCGATTTATGCTGACTTTCTAGCTTTACAGGTAAACTAATTAGAGTATGAATAAAAATAGTAAACAAAAACAATTCATTCAAGATTTTTGAAAATAAATCTAACTGATATGTATACTGAAGAAAATCAAATGATATAATGATTCTTTAGAATTCATGGTAAAATTCAACACCTGCTAGACCAAACAAGCACTATTTGTTCAATTTATATTTTTTCTAATTACGAGCAAGATAATTTTTTAAACTTTTAAATAGGACTTAATCGATGGTTTACAAGAATGAATCTCCAACACTCGACTATCTCATATTATGATCACATTATTAACTTTTATTCGGTTGATTAAAACACAATAAAGTGATAAAGTTCATTGTTTTCGATCCATTCAAAACCATTTACTTGTGTGATATAATACCGAGTTTTGATTCTGAGACCCTAGATTCAATGCTCATACCCCCTTTGAGTACGTGACACGTATAACGGATTCTATTGTGTAAAGAATTTAAAAGGGTTGTTAATTGCGCTTACAGCAGCATTTGTCCCGCGATAATTTTCCTTTTGTAAAGGAAAATACTAATACAATGGGACACTCTTTACATTCGGTTCTACCCTGTTGCTCCACAAATATTTAATGGAAACATCATTTTTTATACCCTTTTTTGAAATTATTATTAAACAATACTTATCTCTACTTTATTTACTGACGCTTTGAAATAGAATACAAGGAAAATACTCGCATATAAATTTAGAATATTTACTTCATATCCCATATTATTGTTTTTTATTATATCTTTAAAATGTTTTATATTATAATTTCAATTCTAATGATTGGTATGGTCATAAAATAAATAAGATAATATTTATTAACTTAGGTATAATGCAGTTACTTTGTGGTGCAACATGATTATTTTAATTACACCTGATGATGAGAAGGACTGCTCCTCTCGAAACTATAGTAGTGCTAAATTAAACTCAACGTGTGTGAATTATAAAGTTCAATTTAGTTTAAATCGTAATCTAATTGAAAAAGAGAACGCGTTAATATTTTTGGTAGGATAGTGTAAAAGATGCGAAGGCCTGAAACAAATGTGGACCTTTCTATAGATTTGCCTGCCTAGTAATAATTCAAACCTCCCTTTACGGTATGAAGGGTTTGACTAAGACTGATCGTAATTCGCTATTTGGGGACCGCTGGTCGTGGAAAAGCGTTTTGACGCTCACATAGAAGAGATACTTAAACTGTAATGGCTTCCTTTTGACTCATCAGGCTTCTTTTGTGCAAGAGTCATTACTCAAGTGGTGGCCGTCTTTCCCTTTTCATTTTACCCCATTATATGCCTTTCTACACTGTGTCCACATAAAATTGACGGCCTTTTATGAATAGATTATAAAAACTCTTAATTATTTTTCTCAAAATTTATTTTCTTTACGACTTTAGAAGGCAAAAGATATCTGAAATTTCAGAAATAAACATTTCGTCCCACAAAAATGAAGAGGGAGGCCTACGTCACATATTGAGTGAACACCGAATTGGGCTTTGGTAGGTACATCCAGTCCAGCTTGTCATTCAAGGAAGGAACAGAATTAATAAATAAAACAATATATAAAAATGTTATTCCTGGAAGGTACTCTAAACATAAGATACATTTATATAAAAATAATAATTATGTCATGCGATTTGAATTCCATATAACACTTAACATTTGCGACCCGCCTCGGCTTCGCTCGGTACAGTTTAAACTCATACCTTATAAGATATTTAAATTAATGAATTGTTATAAAGGAGAAATTTGATTTGCGGTGAATGCTTAAGGTTAATAAGATGTTTAATTTGATAAAGATTAATACTGAATTGGTCAAATTGCTGGAATGTTAACCATTACATCTTAGTTATATATTTGATGAAATTTTATAAACAAAAATGCATGGTGTAAATTATCCTTAAACGATAGACTAAAACTAATAGACTACCAGAGATTTTTTTGTAGATAAATTAATTTTATAAAATTCTTTCCTACAAGATTTTTTGTATCTCTAACTGTTTTCATAAGAGCGCTTTAGCCGAAAATTTCTTTCCGACTTGATTCACTAATACCGTTAATGCTTAGCTCCTATATGTGCTAAAGCGATTACACTTAAATATTCCTGAAAAAATGCAGATCAAAACAGTAAGAACTGCATACAAATCCGTTCAGTGGTTCTCAAGATTAGCGAGGTCATACAAACAGACAGACAGCAGGACAGACGCTTGCCGGGTACTTTATTATATATTATATATTGATTTGTACGGAAAATTTTCCTGCTTTCAAATATAATATCTTTATCAAAAATCATTATTTTCTTTAAACCAGAATTTATTGATTAATTAACAATGACAAAGATAATAATATTTTTAAATTTCATATACTATATATTGATGAATGACTAAAAAGTACAAACTGACACACTAAGTAAAATTTTCAAGAAATATTTACATTAGCCAAAGAGTGCATAGACATTTTCATTTAATCAAAATTTTGAGTTTTGATATAATTAAAATTTTTCAATTCTAACAATATCGACTTTGGTGAGGATATCGATAATACGTCTAGGATTTTGATAAATGCAACTATGATCATTTTTTAAATATTCTTTTAGGCCACACAAGCTACTGACGTGATGAAAAAAATTCTGATGAAAAAAATAGAGGTCAAAATGTCTCTATTTCAGAAGAACTAAATATGAAAAAATACATTTTGTAATATAATAAAAAAACGAAGTAATAATAATTTCCCGAGTCCCAAAAAAAAACATAAAAAGGCAAATACAAAAAATAAAAGTAATAATATTGTTAAATAATGGCCAGAATAAAATATATAAATATATAAAATTCAGATTTGTTTCTATAACGTAAACGACTTGATTATTTATGGAGCTTCAAAGTGTCTGGCGGAACCAGCGAAAAGCATCTAGCAATATTAACATGAGTGTATATAACTCTCCTGTTAACATATTCTAAAATTAGGTTGGTTATTTTTAGGTTTTACTCATTTTTTGTGCCTGTATTACCTCTTATTTGCCGAAATCCCTCGAACTCAAATGTCATAATATCCAAAACATTTACCTTATATAGTGTATATCTAAAGAAAATATTTTAGTTTTGATACTGTAAAGTAAATCTGGCGGTCGCTGGCCCTTAGTCTATTCGTCTGTTTGGTGAATCGAGTATAATGTACATCATAATGGGTTTTATTATACTGCCACAACATTAAACAGCGAGTTGATCTTTAAGTTCATTGACTACGTCACCACACCTTGAATGCAAAACGGATGTTAATCGGATTAGGTATGAAGCTGCAGTGAGGGTCGATGATATTTTCAATTAAATTCTCTGAGGGGTGTTTTCAAACAAAGTTTTAATATCATTATTTTACAGGTTGTGCGATTTTGAGAATGGAAAAGGCCCATCTGAATGCGTAACCAAATAAATGGTATGGGGCGCGCCCCGCGTTTAGTTCCAGAGGGAAAATTCGTTTCGCGAGGAACTAACTTCCGGCCCGTACCTCCTTCGAAACTCGAACACATATTCATGTTTTTATATATTCAAAAACAAGTAAATCAAAAAAAAAATTTAAGACACACAGTACCCAAATATTAAACACGTTGTTTAAAGTTTTTAAAAAAATTCGTTGTTTCTGCGACTCTTGCTTGTGAGTGAAATGATTATTAATTCAATGCGAGTGATGTAACCATTAATTTTAGTCGAAATAATGACGAAATTTTGTCGAAAATTATATACGATTTAATAATGTATAGTCATCCATTTTACGTAAATGTTGAAAGTTTCAAAGCTCTAGCTTGACGGGAGGTTGGTGAAAAATCAATTACGAGATTCCACCACGACAAACAAACAAATATAGCTCATCCCATGAGCGCTGTTAACTCGGTTCATTTGTACCTTCGCGATTTGTTGGCTCTGCTGAGTTCTAGAAAAGTTCCCGCTGGTAACTTCTTCTAACAAAGCTGTTGTATGTAGATTGGTTCCAAGTTGTTTAGAGCTTTATACACAATTAGACAAAGCTTGTAGTCAACTCTTTCCGGGCATTTAAGCCAATGTTACTCTTTAAGGAGTGGTGTCATATGGCATGTCTTACCAGTGCCAAAAAGTAATCCGGCAGCACCATTAGAAACCCTCTACAGTCTATGAAACTGATGTTTTATTTTGTTTAGCGTAAATGGCGTTGCAATAGTCCTGACGTCAAATCACTAATTTATTTATAAGCGATTTTGTTTGTTGTTATGTTGAAGGGTATGCTTATCTTTGTAGGTAAAAACAAGAACTGACATTTTTTTCTGTAATTCAAGGTAATCTACTATACTATAGGTGGACGCCTAAAAACTTGATACTAGAAGTAAAAATCTTCTCTCCGTTTAAAGTCAGTGCATTGTTGTTTAATAAATGCTGTCTGCGAGGTGAAAAATATATCTAAACCATCCAGGTTACTGGATAATGTATCATTTTCGTAGTTGATCATTCTAGGTAGAAGATAGAAATAGATATTACGATAAGTAAAATCTTCATCAAGCTTTTGAAAATTTTTTCTTTCACAATATATGTAATGTTTTGTAAAAATTTGTATTTTATACATGTTTATTTTCGTAAAAATTACAATTATTTTACATTTATTAGATTAATTAAAATAAGACATTTTATACCGTCGTTATTACACTCAACAGATGAACAGAGTCGAAAATAGCCTCCAACGGTTAGAACAAATATCGGGCGACTTTGTATTCAGAGTACATTCATAGTCAATTTCCGATAGAATAGTCATCCCCTCCCTAGCACCTAGACCGCACATTCTGCGGGGAACTTTCCGATTCTTCCCCTAAAATTTCAGACAGAAATCAGCGGTATTGTTGTCGAAAAGGTGCATGAAATGTTACGAAGTTTGTTTGTCCTAAACCATTTCGCTTCACAACGTAACACAAAATAAAGGTTTCTGTAAAATAAATAGTTGTTTAAATACAGTTTGTTAAATTTTCTTCAGATTTCCTTCAAGAGTATTTAACCTATCTTCTAGTGCAAAAAATATACTAATTGAGATAGAAACATAAAGTTCCGGGGTTTAAATTCATAATATTTTCATACCACGTATAACTTTTGAATTTAAAACAAAAAAATTTAAATTTATTTTCTACGATGTCTAATTTCTCAGTGTAAGTATTATGTTACACGTTATTCCCAGAATTGTCGGAAAATATTTTTATATTTTACTTTAATGTCACTCCTGGTCCAGGACCATCAATCAGAGTCACTAACGACCTGTACATAAGACGTATTTTAAAAAATACAATAAAATATAATTGTAGCCTTGTGTTGCCTTCTTAACCTCCATTAACAAATTAAGCAATTTGAAAAGAATATTCAATGACAATATAAATAAAAAATCTTTAACTATTAATTTAGTAAGGTAATTATAGTATTCATAAAATATGCTAATTTTGGATATACACACCTTATATATTTCTTTGAAAACATAACAAGTGTTATGTATAAGAGTATAAACAAATAATATAGAACACGTTAACTTATATCCTAGCATTTTTCACATAAAAGTAATTTGAAAATATACCTACATAATAAGTACAAAAGTAAATAAAATATAATAGACAAGAATAGTAACAATATTAAAAAAATTAAAACAAGTGTGCAGTAAGTGAAAAATCGTAATAAAAAACATTATGAAATGAGTGACAATCTACATCTATACAATATATAAAGAGGTAAGGTTTGTAAGTTTGGATGTATGAGGTAGGTAATCTCCAAAACTTCATCCGATTTCAAAAATTCTTTCACTAATATTTAGAATGGACTTTCAGAGTGGATAAAGGCTATATATTATCCCGTTGAAATAAAAGGGCTTTTCATGGTGACCTATTTTACAACTAAAGTCGACAAAAAAATGGTCGAGCGATTATTTTTTACGAACACTGACTGCCTTAACCGTGAAAGATATTTAAATACTTTTTATAGAGAAGTTGTAAAACTCAATAAAAAATTCTGCGACGACGTCTATATATATGTTAAGGATTAGAAACAAATTGATAAAATATGACTAAAGGTACTAAACGGGCGTTAAACATTAAGATCTTCATTTAAAATGTTTTATTATTAGGTACCCATTATCCTGTTAGTGTCTCTAATAAATAAAATAAAAAAAGATGAGTGAATCATCATATTATACACCTTTAGTATTATGTGTTATGTAACTAACCAACTAAACTAACCATCACGCTGTTTCATCATCAGAGGGATAGGCAGAGAGGATAGAATGCCACGGCCACACCATTCTGTTCTTTTACGCCACTTTTGCTTCGTTCACTTTCATACATCTTCTCAAGCACGCTCTGAGGTTTTTCAAGCTTCTAACAGAGCCATCCTCAAATATTTGATTTATCTCGTCATGCCAAGTCTTCCGCGGAAGCACTCTATTTGTGCTGCCTTCAACACTCGCCTCATAATTTTTCTTTACCATCCTTTTCTCCCTTGTCCGTTCCACATGGCTAAACCATCTCAGCGATCCTTTCTTTAATTATATCTACTAAGCTACAGTCGGCATTATATTTATTTCTAATTCGTTAATTCTCCAATCTATATTACAAAGATTTTCCACGTCTAAGCGATCGCATTTCTACTGCGTTAAAAAAATATAGCGATGTTGGTGAACAAGTTATTTAAAAAGTGTATTAAATTGTTATACTAAAAGTTGACCAATCCTGTATATTTGGCTGATATTTTTTAATAAATCCATGCTTGTCAGATAAAAATGGGTATGTAATACGAAATCACGCCTTTGAAACAAAATCAAAGTGTCAAATACTTCGTTAGTCCTAAACATCCGAGAATAGATTTTAATGTCAATAATATATCGTGCGCTCCTAGGAAGGGATTACATTGTTTAATGTCGACGTCAAATGTCAATCATTTTGACATTATGAAAAAGGTACCCCATTTCATTTTGCACAGCTGACAGGCGTTGTATAAAGTTGCAAAGACGCCACGGTTTTAATCATCTGAAGCAATAATCTATTTGTTCTCTCTCACCTATCGCAAAATTGTGCCCTATATTTTATGTTGTGTGTGGTCTTGCGTCAGTTAGTACCTAGTTTAGGATTTTAGTGATCTTTTGATTATTAGTGATTTTCATATTCAGGATTAAGTAATCTCTGTTGAAATACTGTGTTTTTCGAGTTAGTAGCGTTTCCTGTAAAATTGTTTGTAATCAGAGATTACGAATGACTGGTTGAAGATGATTAAAATAACAATAACTTAATATTAGTTTTAACTCGTCAAAATGATGTACTTTTAAATGCCGGTTCCTAAGGAATAAGTATAATACTTATTTATGACCGACACCCATGAAATAGTAATAACGACTTTTATCAAAATATATGAACATTTTTTTTAATACTTCCCCTGCCGGCGATTAGGTGGAACATGAAATGGTTCGCGACTTTGCTAAGTCCTGTATATACTGTATTTTTGTGGGGTAATGCAAGTTCAGCGATGGCAACATCGCTATCGTTTTCGCCTTCGGGTTTGCTGGCCCGGGGTTCAAGCCCCATCTCTGGCCGTTTATTTTGTTTTTTTAGCCGTGAATTCGAACGAAACTACGGAAATTACACGAAGTCACGGGGACAGACAGTAAAAAAGCCGGACGGACGGACAGCCAACGAAATTATTATGTTTGATTATTGATGGATTTCCATTAACTTTGAAGAGATTATTCATGATGATCATTAAATTGGATGGAAAACGTAATATTCAATTCTCAATGTTTCCATTGCAACTGCCTTTTCACCACTAACTCCGGTTCATTATGCTCATGGATTATTTGTATTTCTTTCTGTATTTGAATATACACAGCTTAATACTTCCACCTGACGTTGAGAAATTTTGATACTGTGCACACTGATACACGAGCAGTAAAATATAGAATTACAATTAAATTCAAGCAGAGATAACAGGTATTTTAACCAATTTAATGATCATTGAAAATTACTTTGATATATTCACTTAACTATCACACATTTCTTTACATCTTCTGTCTTGACACACATTTCTCTCTTCATTTATACATCAATGATGAAACTTCTATCAGGATCATCGTCTAATCTCTGGTTTGCCTGGTCGCGCCAAATCTGTTGTGGATGTTAATGGATGCAGACATTAAAATTTGAACACTGCTAATATTCTATCGAAGATAGGCGACCAAGTCGCAATGGGCTTATAATGTGCAAAATAAACAAGACCACCGTCATTTTGGACAATGAACCACAAATAGAACCACGTGTCAAGACTTTTTTACCTTTCATCTTCCTCTCCTTCATGAGTTCTAAGAGATCGTAATTCTCACTGTGAATAATGTGTTTGAATTGTGCTACTTTCACTTGTTTGATATTTATTATATAACTTTTTGTTTTAATATCTTTTTATTTAGATATTTATCTTATGTGAGTATAGCCACGTCTCAGTAGGTACCTCATCCAGACCTTCATTACATAGTTTTACTATGAAGTCAAAGTTCCAAATAGCATATAGCAATATTATGTATCTTTTATTTTTAATAGAGTTGCGAACACGGAATACGTGTAACATCAATATTCTCACTATTTCAAACTAAGCTAAACGCTTGTGCTTTGAAAAAATGACTAACTTGCTAGTCTGGAGAGAGGTTCAAACCCGCGACCATTGGATCATGAGTGTCTTCACCACATGACCAACCAGATACTCTTTTTTTTCTTTTTTATTAAATGTTAAATTTAAACATCAAAATTTGGAAGAATAAGAAGTTTGGCCAAGGAGCGATTTGCTGCTGTTATATTACGATGGAACACATTCTTGGACGCGCTCACTGACACAATGATTACTCCCACCCTTTCCAGCCGACGATTTGACCACGATTTCGGATAATCGATCACCGCTGAAGGGCGAGAAGTCGTCGCCGGTGCGGAGGGCGGAGGACGCGGCGTGTTTCCACCGAGGACGGCCCGACACGTGCGATCAATTAAAGGGTCACGCTCGGTGAGTGTCTGGTGTCGGATTTCAAACGCTTCCAGAATCTCCATTCTTTTTCCGTCTAATGGAGAAAACATAGGAATCCAAAATGAAAAATAGCTGCTAGTTGAATCCGACCCGCGACCGACGTAACCGTTTCCGCCCAAGATATCAAATTTGTGACAGAATAATGGTTTATTTTCGGTCGGGAATAATTTATGGGAGAGAAGCATTCACATGTTATGTCCTAAAGTCTAGAGAACTGACATTAGTTGTGAATATCAGCAATCATATCTAAAAGCATTTTCGTTGGTGTACTCCTGTAAATTATGACAATGATAATACGTACGTACCTACGTATATCCATTTTATATCATATTATGCTGTTTACCTCGTTCAGTAACGGAGTTATTAGCTTAGCAGTACCTACTTAAACTTTAGAATATATAAATTTAAAGATTAATAATTTTAAATAAAAATAATTTTGTCATTTAATTTATTAAATTACTTTTTATTAAATGTAAAATACAGGTATACGTATACGTGGTTTAATATATTGGATGATATTTTTTACATATTTTGGAAGTAAAAAATGTAGGTTTATTCATTTTATAATGCAATGAACTCCCTCGACATGACATGAAATTTCAAAAAAACAAAAACAACACTATTATTTAAAAAAGTTTTTTTTTCGTATTTGTGAATTCGTTTCATCAATTACTCAAAGAATTGTGAATTTTCTCATATTTTCACATTCGGCATCTTTTATGTAGATTTTTTCTGGATTATTCTGCCGTACGTAATGTTTCGAATCCCACTCCAAGGTTCATAATGCCTAATCCTGACTGTGGACTGACGCATTGTGTGTACTTTCGTACGTTTTTGAGAATTCCAGGCTTTATTTACATACATTGAAGGTGGCACCAGACTCTGTACAGTATTCGGAGCCATTGCCAGTTTCAAAAAATACCATCACTAATGGCCACGTACGGGGCACTTATGGCCGCGCAAATTTATATTTTTTCTTTGAATTATATTAAAAAATTATATCTTTGTTTACTCCCACTATTTATTTATAACTATTGAAACGTTTTCGACGCTAATGCATCATCTTGAGTAATGCTATTAATACTAAACCTAAGACTAGAGGACAGCGTCAGGGTGGAGTGGGGATTAGAGGCAGGTGGGTATGTGGACGCGGATTAAGCGCAAAAGAGGAGACGTTTTAGAAGATGTATCTTTGGTGAAGTGCCGTTTGTGAATATTATTACTAATTTTAGATGAGGGTATAAAAGAAAAGCAACAATATTAAAAAAAAAAAAATGTTTTGAATGCAGTCATTAAGGATAACTAATTCAGAGTATATAAAATTTAGATTTTGTGTATCTATCCCCTTCAAAATCATGTTTCATATAATTTTATAAATTAGTAATCCTCGATGACAACATTTTTTTTTTTTAGATATTGCTGCCTTTGCTTTTATACCCTTCAAATAAGAAGACG
The DNA here is from genome assembly GCA_016648135.1 of Agrypnia vestita. Taxonomy (NCBI): domain Eukaryota; kingdom Metazoa; phylum Arthropoda; class Insecta; order Trichoptera; family Phryganeidae; genus Agrypnia; species Agrypnia vestita. The sequence continues at coordinate 68,119 of JADDOH010008643.1, read as the reverse complement.
TTAAAGTCTCTTTATAATGTGTATCAGTGTGTACCGCTTAATCAACACTCCGAAGATGTTTAGCTGATGAGATTAGCCTCCTCTCTTGTACACCTTCCATGCCGACGTGAGACTTGATGACTGTGAGGCGAGTGCTTTGAATATAAATTGCAGTTCGTTTGAAACTGTAATCTTTCTTTCCCATGAGAAATAAAGCATATAATTAGAAATGTTCCGGGCGACCGACCTCCGCGGGGCTGACGCGTCGCGCCGCCGCCGCGCACGTATTTGTCAAGAATCCGAGGTTATTAGATTCATATTAATTGTTATTAGCAACACGGCGACGCGCGCCAAATTAATTTCGACAACGCCGCGCGTGCTTGATGAATGGGCTTTCGGAAAAACGCAAGAAGGTGTTACTGTTAATGGAGTACATTACCACATTCACCCACCATTGCTCGGGTTACATAGACTTGACTATGAGTAAAGTGATTTTCAGACATATCCATGATACTTTGACAAAGTTTAAGAGAAACGTTGTGTCAATTTGGAAATGTTGATAGTTTTGCGTTATATTTTTTATTTTATAATTGAAAATTATTCATGATCATTAAAACAGATGAACAATGTAAACTGATTATATTAAATTAACTAGTTATAACTTCTTCTATGCGATTCTGATAAGATTATGATGCTCTCGTAACTCGAGTAGTTAAATATAAAATAAAATTAAACTCAAGTAAACAAAACAAAGTTTATGATTTCTAATCAGATGCCTTAATCGATGTGTAGACATTAAATGTAAAATACAACATAGGAAAATGTTATCATACACGTGTTTATACAATCATAGTGGTTTATCTGCGACTGTAAGTTTATCTGCAACCGTAAGTTTATTAGTTTGACCACATTAACTGTGGTCAAACTAATAAACTTACGGTTGGTTATATCTGTGATGTACCTTTCATTTGTATTTCAACGCAGAGTTTCAATCCCAATAGCGTATTGACTTCGAATCACGATTTCAAATGGAAATCAAATTGATGTCATGGATACCAACTCACGTCGCACTTCTAATAATCTTCTCCGGATTCTGAAATTAGGACCGTTGTATACAAATTCCACAGACAATTTTATTCAATGAGTTATTGTGGATGATCTATTTTCTAATAATGTATACAGATACAAAAGGCACGAAATATTTTATTACCACTGCTGCCTATGATATAATTTTTGAAAGTGAACATTCATCAATGTTCACTTTCAAAATCACATCCACTTAAGTGTCATCAATAGGTACTCTTGGCAAAAAACAAGTCAGTAAGATTCTTAAAGTGAAATTGATTGGTAGGCAAGCCAATTCAATGTAACCGCAAAAAATTAAAAAATTTTCGTAGGCTTGATATCAAGACTTTTTTGTCGTATTATCTTTACCAAATATTTGTATGCTTTTGGAATAAGACCCAGCTAACATTGAGCAGCGTATTAATTTTATTTAATTTTAAATATTTAAAATTTGAGTGAAGACGCATGATGTTGTCTTGAAATCATCAAAAATAGCATATTTGGATGTTTTTTATGGCTATTTATTACTACATTGCAAGTAAAGACCGATATTGCTGATGCAAGTCCGTCACAAGCAACGTGATTCTTGCAATAGTATTCAAAATATCGATCAAAGAAGTCCTATACATAGCCAGAGGTGTATTCAGCCAAACGTTTAGAGAACGTAAGTGACTCGAAATATCAAGAAGCCTTAGAAATGTAAAGACGTTCGTCGCAGGTAGCTAAATCCCCAGAAAGCCAAGGAAAGTCCCTGCAGAAGAATATGAAACGTCTCGAAAATCTGATAATTCATTTTTATTAATGATAATGATAATGTATAAATTTTAATAAAAATTAAATAATATATTAAGATCCCTACTATGATAATATTAGCTAGAAGCATTGAAAAATTGTATGTATTGTAGTTGATCTTAGCGAGAAGGGATTTTTGTTCTAAGCATGTTTACACCTGTCCTCTACCACCAAGTTATCTTGCATCATTTTATTTTAATTAAAAAGACACTTACAAAGACGTTGAATATACACACATTAAATACGAGTACAAGTACAAAAAGGGTTACGTCAATTACAGCATGCACTTAGTAGGTATGTTAAATAGAAATGAAAATTGGAAAAATAAAAACAATTAATTAAAAACCTCAACACTAATAAAATAAATAATAAAAAATATTAACAAAATAATAAAAAAATTAAATTATGTCATATGGCAGGGACATCCAAAAAATAAATGGTTATCAATATTTAGAAGCTGTAAGTTTCGGAATAAATTTAGGTGTTTTGCAGGTAGAAAAAATATAATAATGCATTTTTACGATTTATGGAGTGCAATTTTAAAATCAATTTCATCTCAAAGCGTTTTGCACTTATCATTAGTAGCTTTCAAGTCGTCTTATCATTTTTTCACATTCCCCTTGTTTTTTGAGGTGTTAGGTACTGCGGTTCGAAATTAACTTAAAGATTTATAATTAACATAAATTATAGAAGTCTCAAAATAGAGATGCCTTTACGGGATTCATAGCATATCAATTTTCTTCCTGTTTTCAAACTAAGTTAAACTTGTGGTCTAAGCGAAAATGGGACTAAATTGGTGGTATCCTGAAGTAGGGCACGAACTCCGACAACTGGATCAATAGACGTTGGTCTGAAGTAACAGCGAAATAATACGTAGTTGTTTTACTGGGGTCAAAATTTAGTGCATTCATAGATTGTTTCATAAATATGAATTAAGACAAATTATAGAAGTCTTACAGACATGAAGCTATTTTATACAGGAAACATTTATGGGAGTCTTTATGACTTGTATTTGCTGGCTTAAGTGATATCACTTTTATTAATGTTTTGATGTTCTTTAAATGAAATTGGTGAACATGCATCGGGTACCCGATCACATCACCAACAAATGCAGATCATAAGCCCAGTGGCCACCTTATAAAACATAGTTTAAATTAATTAAAGATTTGTACTTTACGTATGTTTTTATTTTTGCATGATCATTGTTGTTGGGTCTCCTGCATCTGAAATCCATCAGCCTCCGAGGAACCTCGGCAGAGATGGTCGAGTCACGAGGAAAATCGATTGTCGATTGTTTTCCAGTTGAAATAGTGGGGGAGAGTCTACTCCGAAACAATACAATGGCGTCGCCGTTTTCGTATAGGCAATATTCCTGAGGGAGTGAATAAAAGGGAAGTTATATTCACCATCACCGTGGAAAGGAAACACGGGGGAACAATGCAGTTTTCAATCAAACCCAGCGCAGCAATACCGATGTGTGGCGGTGACGAACGCTCGGCCCTCGAGCGGGCCGGATGCTGAGGGAAACATCGCGCTCCGATCAAAATAAACAATCCCAAGTGCTTTATTTTATGTAATAAAGTTTTCATAAACGGAGATTTCTAGCTTACTTTACGTATTCCTAGCTTAATAACTATTCTGAATTTCCGATCAACTTTTGAAAACAAATCATTATTTTCAAATCAAAAAGGGTTTGCAAATTTTATATACAAATAACATAGGATTCTTTTTACGATGCCATCTCCTATCGGAGGTCAGTGATCATATTGGCGATTACGACTTTATTCGCTGCCACACATTCAGTCGAATTATGCTTGTTCTAGTCCCTCAAGTTACGCAGCCATGAGGTGCGGCTTATTTCTTCTTTTACTTATTATTTTCCCCTGGATAATTAGTTGGTTTGGATTATACTTTGGTCCTCTCAAAATATGTCCGAAATACTCAAACTTTGTTATCGTGATGGTCCGCAGCTCTCTTCGATATTTTTCTGTATGCTTCAACATTCTTTACACTATCCATCCAGGAAACTTTCAGTATGTATCTATAGAGCCACATCTCAAAAGGTTTCATCTTGCGGATGACGAAAATTTAATATCGAACAATTCGCGTTCTAAGTGGTTCTGTTAAAAGCACTTCTTGAAATCTGTATGAGCTTTTACTTCTTGAGAGGGATCCCAATTCTCGTTCACCCCTGCATCCTAGTACTTATATTGCGTGACTCTTTCCATTGGTTCATTAAAAATATATTCAACAATATTAGATTTGCGGATGATACAGTACTATTTGCAGACAACGCCCGTGGCCTTCAAATACTGGTAAAGAAGTGAATGAGTCAAGTAACAGGTATGGTCTGAAGATGAACATTCGCAAAACCAAGTTGTTGTTACTGGTAACACAGTTGTTATTGGTATCAAAAATATCACTTCCGTCCCTAAATATAATCATCAACAAAGGATTACCCGAATATCGTTTTTATTGAGGTAATCATGATTCCAAGTATGCTTTATGTATTTATTTATGGGTTTTGTGTTTAGTTTGTTTACTTTAGCCCTGTTAAATGCCGAAACAACCGTAGAACTTGTATGAGAAAATGTATGAATGTGGCCGAAGCAAAAGTGATGTACCAGGATAGAAAAGTATGGCGTTCAATCCTCTCTGCCTACCCCTGCGGGGAAATGACGTGATGGTTAGTTAGTTAGTTTAGTTTGTGGAACTCCGTGTTTATTTTTAATGAAATTCTGAAATAATGAAAATAAATTAAATTCTAATAAAAATTATTATTAGAAAAGTTCTGCAAGCTTGCGTTAAGCGTTATTTTAAGACAGTTGTTTCGGCTTACTAGACCGTTATCAAGCAGTGGGTATACCACGTATGACCTATTTACCCCTTCCCCTATGGACAAACAAAATCTTATAAATAAGTCGCCTAGTAAGCTGTCATATTTAAAATAATGCTTTATGCAAACTTGTGGAACTTAATAATATTTTTTGAATTTACTTTGTGTATTTGTTATATGCTGTAGGTGACGAATAATCTATTTTAGTTAATATATTTGTGTTTAGTGTACTTGCCTCAAATTTAATTGTTTTTTTTTATTGAAATGTTTGCCTATAAATAAGTCATAAGTCAAACCGATTACTCAATAAAGAGCAATTATATAATAAGCTGTAAACAATAATGGGGACTTGACATCGGCTACACACTTCACGCCCAGGGTTCGATTAATATATGTGTTACGATATGTTTCGCTTAAGATATTGGAATTCTTAGCCTATTATAGCCTTATATTGAAAAATAGTACGTAATCGTCGTGCGAAAAAAGAGTACGTTTTTAGCCATTATGCTGAACAAAATACATAATTTAAGAGTAAATAAAATGAAAAATATGAACCGTACTGGCAAATGACGGGTCCGTTTTAGTTCCTAAAATTTCAATGCCAATCCTGTATTTTATACAAACATCTATATCGAACTACTGCAATTCTGCGTTGAAAATAAAGATTTCAAACACCTGCCACAGGTGAGCCAGGCAACATCGGAAACAATGCCGCCCAAGATCTGCGCAAATCCCCTCATTTGAATATTTCATGTAAATTATTTTTCTTTTATTTGGCCCGTCTGCCCCCCCGGCTCTGCGCTGGTGCAACCAGAAATCAGAGCCGGCGCACGTGTGCAATACGCCAGGGCATATATACAATCGAGATACAATTTCTGAATTATTTTCCAATATGAGGAGAAAAGTTTTACACATCTGATATAACATATTTAAATATAGTTATTAAATTATTTACTAGCTCACGATTATATGCGCAGTTAGTAATAGTCCGTATCTATAAGGGTGATAGGGGATCTAGTTGATGAATTAATGGCACCAGAAATGCGCATGCAAGGCGTGGCAGGACCAGGTAAACCAGTTATTGAGGAATGAGATAAGTTAAGTTCCACGGAAATTTTTTAAGAGACTTTAGATTCGAGTCAATCTCTCGGCTTTCGTGGTAGTCTTCGAAATTCGTCCGGCTTCACGTTGGTTTTAGATAAAATGTCATTCTATTCATAGTCGATGTCTGTTTCTTCAGTTAGGTAAATTTGTATAAACCTAGCATCAATTAAAACGTGATAAATGTTTTAATGTTAAATTTAAAGTTTAAAAGACAATTTAATTTATTCTGTTTGTCTTACTTTAAATAATAAATATTTATAGGGTTTTGTAGTTATGGTCAGTATTTATGCGTACATTTTTTTGAGTTTTTTCTCTTTCTACCAATCTCAGGTTGACCTCTGAGTATATTATCACCAGATGAAAATCTCTTAACGCAACATATATGGTATCCAGAAAGTATGGTGAATCAATAAATAACACCAAAACATTTAAGTTGTGTTTATTCAAGCAAACCACAAAAACTACATGATTTAAAATTTATTGTGGAACGTTTATTAGGCGCGATATTAGTCTAATTTATTTGATAGTCATTGAAAATTGGGTTCAACGAATTCGCAACTGTAAAAAGTCGAGGTGGCCATTTAAAGTATGATTCATAATGCAATAATTTATACGATGAAAACATAATATAATCATTTAGGCTACAAAATAGATAAAAATGTTTGGTTGTTTTTTAAAACTGTTTTTGTTTTATTTTATTTAAAAATTGTATTGTTCTTATTGAAAAACAATTTGATTTATTTTATTTTTAAAGCCTCGAAAATATAAATTCATGACTTCGTAGAAAATTGACGCATTACTGCCAACACTGCTCAAAAAATTACGCATCTCAATAGTCTCTGTACTTCTTTCTGTTGAAAGACGAGAGACTATTTGTTTTCAATTTCGTCCATGTTAAAAAATTTAAATCCTCCCTGAATTCTATTACATATAAAATTAGGGTAGATTACTATAATAGTCTGTGTCCCACCGTAAATAATCCAGAAAGAAATTATTTACTCCTTCATTGTACGCTACGAAGCAACACACCTCCCTTCAATGCATAAAATCTACGGCCACGTAAGAAATAATCAGTTAATCCTTGACCCTCGCTGCGATGGGGCATTCTCCTGATGATGATGTGATATGACTCCAGCGTAACGTTGAGAATAGAATCTCAACACATACGGTTCGTATAAAATAACCGCTTTTTCCAATACCTGAATTCAAACGACCGTAAAAGAAACCTTCAAATTTTTAATAATATATATTTAAAAAGCGTTTGATTGTGTGTTTGTTTGCATTAGTTGGTGAAATTAAATTTAACTGCGTATTAAATTGTAAATTGTTTTTTTAATTATGAATTATTTTTGTCCATAACCGTCGTTTTTATTTTTTGGTATGGATAAACATTTTTCCGACAACATGTTTTCAATATGTAGTTTTTGAAGAATGGAGACATTCTTTATCTGGCGGTCTGAGGTATTTGCAGCATGCAAGACCATCACCATATCTCGAAGGAGTCGAGTATATTTCTTTACATGCTTCTCTAAACATTAATAAAAATAAATCTACATAACCATATTCTTACCACAAAACTACATTTGCACCGTAGGATTGTAGTTAGAATTATTAATACTTAAAAAAAACTTTTTTTACTTAAAACTTTTATTAACTTCTTGATTGACTTAACTCAATAAGATTTTGTTCCAAGTAAAGCGTTTTATCAATTTATTTTTTTTAATTTTCGTCTTATTATATAAGATTTTAATAATTTTGAATATTTTTTTAAAAAATATTTATTTGATTAAAAAATTAGTTTTGAATTTATATAAGCAAATGTACCACTGCCAGAATGCTGGCATACGTGGTCCACCGTCGGTTCGGGCGGCCGTAAATCTCCAGAGGTTCGGATGTCCGACAGATTCCATCCGAATCAGCGGCGAAACGTAGCAAAGTAACGTGTAATTTGGCCCTTGAAGAGTGCAAATCCTTTGTGGTGTTAAAGAGAGATAAATTCATTTTCCAAATAAACCCTACCCTACCATATCGCCCGGTACCCTAAATGTGCACAATGATGATGATAATTGCTGCGCCGGAGGGAGTAAAAAATGCATGATTTATTGTTTCATTTAACGGTGTTTTTTCTTGGAAACAGATCAGGTCAATCTCGCGTAGTCCACTGGGCAGCTGATTGTAGAAAGACAATCGGTTAGTAGAATGAATAGGTTATTAATTTTATTAGCCTTCTGTTAGTGCCAGTTTAAACGTTTTATAACTACAGCGGCTTGCGGAATGAAACGAGATGAGATTAAGTTCAGATAATTATCAGTATTGTGTAAAAGTTTGGAAATTTTGATCTCAGAAAACAAACTCTGTGATCACTGTTTGAAATTAATTTATCGATAGGATGATAAAAGACGACGGGACTTGGGCGCACAAACGTCATCTTAAGCCAAGAATAGTTACTTCTATTTATTCAGAAGTTTTACAAACATAAATCATTAAATCGCATACGTTTATTGAATTTTACCGACATTATTCACAGTTACGGTTTGATTCAAATTGACCGAACGCAATATCAACTGCATGTACTCTTTATTTCTTATTGATCGAAATTGGTATTTGTATGTATTTCATGTCCAACTAAAAAAACCGTAAACTTTTATAATTCCAGAATCGTCTTAAATGTATTCAAATCAGCTCCAAAGTTTTATTGTTTTCACATATCTTTTTTTTAATTTGAACCATTTGAAAGCTCTTAAAAAGCTACACAATATATTAGTCGCTACTTTAAGAGTCGTACTATTGAATTAACATTGAAAACAGCATGTTTATAACGGTTTATGTCTGCTAGTTCTTCAAATGCAGTACGGAGCTACTAGTTTTATCGATGGTAACGATTTGGGATACGTCTTGCGGGCTTTGGATCAAAGTGGTTCCCTTGCCAAGGCAGATGCCGCGGAAATCCCAGGGTTCGCATCTCGGGGGCTGTCCGGTCCCTTTACAGTCAGACGTCTGTAATTATCGGCTGACTGAGAGCCCTCAGCAGTCACACAGATTCTCAAAAGGCACAGCCCTGAGCTAATTCCCGGGAGAATTATATTAGGAGCTATCTCTCTCTCCTCCTGTCTTTCTAGCACTTTCTTTGTAGAAAATATTTTGTTTTAAAAAAAAACTTATTTCTTCTTTAACAACAAATACATTTATTTATTTAACTACATATGAAGTGTAGTCTACTAATTTTTTTAAACCAAATTACAACTACTTTTGTGAATATTTTTTTATCACTAAAGTATCGCGTGCATAAATCACAGTGGTATAAATCCCATATAATTAGTCTATCAACACCCACTATAAGACATAGGTTTTAATTCTTTTTTAGACCTAAAATTCAAATATAAAGTATAAGTTCAAGTTACACACAATAACAATTAATTATATTCCTTTTACCCTTATTAATATTTTATGAATTTAATTATTAATAATTATTAAAGTAGATTAAGTTTAACGTTGTTGAAAGCACTAAGCTTCATTACCCACACAATGCATAAAAAATCAGTGTTTAAATTAAATTGTTTTAATTATTTAAGTCTTTAAAATAAATTTTACGAAGCGCGAAAATTCGGCATTTACTTTTGCAGTGCGTACACATTTTTCAAAACAATATTTAGTTACATACTACTTTCCTTTTCAATTTTTATTCTATAATATAATATTACATACAAATAAAAACAAGCTTTTTAAATACTAGATAATTAGATTGTATTTAAAAAAGATTCAATTAACTGCAAAATTAGCTCTCAATAGGTTTATTTTTTATATTTATAATTAAATGTTAGATATTGTTAATATTATTGGTTACCACCAGATTCCAACTCGAAACATTATGTTGTCGTAAAAAATCTCTTTAATAAAAAAGATGTTTGTGATTTTTCATAAAAAATATCTAAAGAAGTCATTTAAAAATTATGGGAATATCTTCTTCAAGTGTATGTCTCGCAATATATGAATGAATTTGAACTCGCGGAGATTCCAACCACAAGGTGAAGAGTTGGAAACAGCAACGCTGTCCGTATTGCAACGGTGTCTGCAGTATAATTGCAATATCTTTGTGGAGACTGGCAGCCGACGCGGGCATGCTGGAATCACCGAGCGGAAGAATGTAGTTTGCGAAGTCACTAATGACATCTCTATCCGACAATGCGAGAGTAATGTGGAGCAAAACTTGGTATCGGGTTGATGCTGGATTAACACTGGCACGTTAGGTTCAGCTACGGACCACTATCCTTAGTATGTTGAAGTATTTCATCTGTAATAATCTATTCAATTCATTTCTATTCAATTCTTCTACGTGACAATTCTACAGTACTGTAAGGTTGCCTGCACCTGACTCAACGAATCTGTATGCTCCCTCTTTCATATTTTATTCCACAGATGTCTGTAGCGTCTGTAGCAGATGTCATTATATTTTTTAAAAGTCACATTTTTCGGGTAATTGTAACTCATTTTCAATTCAGTCAAAAATTCTTTAACCAATGACAAAAAATGATACGTTAATGAAATCACTATTACATTGACAAGTTTATTGCACATTTTTACATTATTTTATAATAATTTAACAACCGAAGCAATGTTAGATTTAAATAACACATCTATTATAAATCCGATTAAAATTAAATTACAACACGGAAAAATGTTTGGGATTAGGTGCCTCTGGCAGTTGTTAAGCCTTGTCTAACCTGCGTTGCTACTTTTGTTTGTGTTGAAATGATTATTAATTAACAATATTGTAATTTTTTCCAGGTATATATTTTTGTCCATTGTTTGTTAAAATACTAAATAGATTTGGAAACAATGAGCTAAAATATATTTAGATAGAATTTTGTACTGCCAGATTAATAGAAATTTTAAAACATTTTTTATATAAATTTTAATTAATTAATATTCATGATCCAAAGGTCGCGGGTTCAAACCTCACTCCAGACCAGCAAGTTAGCCCTATTTTCATAGCACAAGCGTTTAGCTAACTTTGAAAATAGTAAGAATATTGATGTGAAACGTATTCTGTGTTCGCATCTGTATTTAAAAAAATAGTATTTTCCTTCTTGACGAACTATAGATTTGCAGCAATTCTAATGTGAGAACTCTTTGGAAGTAAATCTTAAATTGGCTACTTTGCTTCTGAGAAAACATTCATTGAAATCATTGAAAGACATGAAATGTGAACAAAGAAAAAAATTACTTCTGTGAATTTAAATACTAGTAAAAGAGAAATTTCAAAGGAGTTGAAGAAGGCGAATTATATTATGTCATCATCATCACTATTGGCTATACAGGCCCTGATGAATTTTGGTTTCATCATGAATTTTCCATGCGTATGCGCATTCTATCCAGCTATGTTCCAAATAAAGGTACACAATACGAACAAGAATTGCCATCAATGACCGTTCTCCGTAAACGGATTAAAATTCTAAAATACACAATAAATACAGTACCCACGGAATTTCATTACCCTGGTATAAAAAAAGAAATGAAATAATAAGCAAATGATTCATTTACCATAACACATTATAAATTTTATCACAATTATATTATGAAATCTACATCAGCAAACAAAAAAAAAATAACAATATCAGCGCCCGGAGTATACGCAGGTTCATAACAGCATTCACGTGATGTCGTCACTTATAGAAATTTCTATTGGTTAAATCATTATTCAGAAAATCGAAATCTTAGCTTTTGATTAATTGGTCGTGGCCTTATGATTTATAAAATTTCACTCTAAACGCGCTTAGCGAAGTATAACTTCAATATAAATAATTTTCAGTTTTACAAAGTTGACCGACTTGGTTTGTCGGTTGGGCCTTGCTTTCTGTCTTCATTGCACGTTTTTTGTCGAAATTAATATTTTCGTTCTCTCCGAACATATTCCACGCATAAAAATATATAAAGAAGGACATTTTCTGTGCAGGTACAAAAATTCTGCTATCACATCAACCAGAAATATTTGTGCCATTTACGTTGAAATTTTTAATGTTTTTAAATAAAAAAATTTACAAAATTTAAATCGGTGTATCAAAGTGTAACTAACACCTAAAATTTCCATTGAATATCGAATTACTGCAGATATTAAGGTAGGTATATCCAGAGATGTTAATTAAAAATTATCTAACAACACTGTTTCTCATTCTTGAGTGTTAAAAGATCCAATCAATAATCGGAAAGGTTTAGAATTAAATTTGGGAAAAAATTGGCGCGCGTACGAAAAAAAATCACGAAATTACATTCAGCAGAAAAATTAAAAATTTTGGATCACTTTGCATATAGATCTAATCTAGCATCATATGATTATCAATTGATAAGATCTTTGGAGCAGGATTTTATATGAGTGGCGTGGGCATAGCATGGTGTAGAAAAGAATGTGTTGGGTTGAGAATTACCAAAGAGAGACCAACGACATAATAGACCCTACCCTAATCCCTTTTATGCATTAATTATCTTTACACTCGCTCCCATTTGTTTTATATTAACCTTATCATAAATTTTCCACAAATGCACTGGCTTTCGCTTTCAATTCCTGGGCAGGGCACATTTTTTGTGATGTACACGCTATATATAGTAAACGGCCGTAAACGAAGTATTTTACGTCAAAGCGTATGAGTTTTCATTAACGAGGAATCAAAAAATTGCTAGAATGATGAATAAATGTTAATATAATTTAAATTTTATTAAAATAAAACACAAATCACTTTGTTTTCACCACTTTATTAGATTATACAATCTACATGTTTCGAGATTCTCTCTCCATCAGGATTGTTTGTGTACTAAAAATTGAATAAGTTACGGTGAAGAAAAACGAAGAAAAAATATTCTTCGAACAATCAATTTCAATTTCAATTATTTCTACATAATTTAAAAGTACTCTATTTCTTTTGTGCACTTAATGTAAATTTCCGGGCATAAACCAAAAATAATTTTGAATATTTTTGTGAAATCACGCGGTTTGAGGAGCTCTCTGTTGTGTTCGTGTATGCCCCAAGGTGAATAATAAATTTATCAATGATAGGTCCAGCGGCTCGAAGGGGGGGAGGGGTTGAAAGGGAAGTGGGTGGGGTGGGGGGCCAACCAATCAAGATAAAAGCCACTGGACAGCGATCATCATAAACAACAGAGGGCAGATGCCAAAAGGTCATCGCTGATCGCTGATCCGTGATCGGTCTTGTGACAATGATCGTGAATTCATTACAATACGTGGAGCGAGGGAGCTTCTGTCATCACGGGAGCTTTTAATTAAAGTTTACTTTTCTAAATAACATTACAGCGCGTGTACTCAGTACATTGATGTATGAGTCGTACATACGCAATATTATTGAAAAAAAAAGATAAATTACATGTATGTAATTTGGTGTAGGATGTAGGAGTATAAATCAAAAGCAGCAATATCCAAAAAATTAAAAAATGATTTGAATGCAGTGAGTATTTACTAATTTAACATGAATTGAATGAATCGAATTGAATGAATTTAACTTTCTTATAATTGTATAGCCTTTGTTTCTTATAAACTCTCGAATTCAGTACATCATAAATTAGTAATTCTCGATGACAGTATTAAATTTTTTTTTGGATGTTACTGCCTTTATTTTTATACCATACACATAATACTGAGTATAACAGAGCTAGTCCACAATGTTTTACAGGTGATTCCTTCCTAAATAATGAGTCGAAAATGTACTAATATCAGAGAATACAAAGCAATAATATACTAATATCAGGGGTCGTGGAAACATCAAAGCGACTTCGAAGTTTGTATTTTTTCTTCAATATCTCTTATCTAATCTTCTGTAAAACGTTTGAATAACATCAAAAATAACTGACATCCAATATTATAAATATTAGTTTTTATCATTTTATTTGACTTGTGTTGAAGCGGATGGATTTTAATATTTGATATTAGTTACTTTAATGACAATTCAACATTTGACAGAACATATGTTAGAAATTTAAAAAAATATCAATGCACATTATGAAACCACGTATCTCCATAACTATTGATATTAATCAGGACATTGTAATATAGGCAGAAATCTACTTATAATGTATTGTGGACAAGCTCTGTTGCACCCTGTATATTTATCTGATTAAACGGAACAGATCTGTTGTAGCTTAACAAAAAAATACTTCCCACTATACCGCCGAGATATTACAAGTCAGTACCGGTAATAGAAAATTCCTTCGAGCGATGATGTTTTTTTCATATGTAGATATATTTTGTCTATATAACTTTTAAAGCGATAAATCTAATTTATTTTAATTACTAAGAAACTGCGTGGTCGTAAAGTTAGTTATCTAGATCATGACATTTAAAAAGTATACTTTGTTTACTACCGATTCTAGATTAAATTTTTTATTTATTTTTAATTCCACCTACCATATCTTTGCACAATATATTGCGGATTCTTTAAATCAGCTTGTTATTTGTTAATAACAATCGTTCATAAAAAAAATTAGAGAAATTTTTTTCCAACTGCTCCAATATGCTTATTATAGATATTTTATCTTATTAATAAGTACACGACCTTCTTTTTTATCGCGAACATACGTGCACTGAGGAATATTGCATCTCAGTTACGGCGGAAGAGCTTCACAGGCACGGACATGATGCAAATATTTTTTTTTCAAAAATTTTCTATTAAAATAATAGTTAAATATAATATATTTTATTGAGTGTCAAGAAACAAAGAAAAATTTAATCATCTTCTTAAAAATCGTTTATATGTGTATCTAATTGTCTAATTTATTTTATTTTATATTATTAATTCATTCTAATGAGAATTGAGTGTTTTAATGTTAGGAAATCTTTTTGATATTTTTGGTTGTGTCATATGTGACACGCCGAATGCCTCCTGCATACCTATCAGTCTGCGTATGCCCGCGGCTCCGTATCTCCTCTGAGATCGGACGAGACACGACGCCTTCACATCGCATGAAAGGCGCCATTGTGAGGAGCGATCCGTGGGCATCAGCCGGGTCGGAAATTGAGTGTACTTGTTCAAGCTTAGAGATTATTCAGAATATGTTCTCACTGAACAGATCATCACTACATACATTGTAAATTTTATACAAGCACGCTAGAAAGCCTTATATGTGAAATTAAGTCCAAATATTGAAAAATATGCTAACTCTGATGTCGCTTATGTCCGTAACTGACCACATTTCACCCAAGTTTGTAGTGTAAGAAATATTTTATATTCAAAATTAAATGAAGAAGACTCTTTTAAAGTTTTTTCTACTAGCTACAAGACAACTTGTATGTGTACAACATTTAAAAATACCAGTACCTTGAAAATTATGATATAGACAAAATGTTGTATTAGTAATTTTGTTTTAGTTTATCTATCGGCACCAGTTTTTAGATGACAATACCAGGTTTGTTTATTGTTTGCTATTTGAGTACAATACATAATCTTTTAATTTTTTCCTTACATTATATTATTTAAGTAGCTGATCTAGGGTATTCTGATTTTTCTCTTTTGTTATTGATTTATTTATTTATATTTGAATGACTTACATCGCGCCGTCTTCATGAAAAAAAATAACTAAAAAACTTGTTTCGAACTATTACTTATTGAATGATTGTCGGAACAGGTGCATCTTTAGTTATTTTTTGAACTGTGGTAAACTGTCTATTTTTCTCAGTTATTGTTTGTTATTATTCGTTAGCTTATTCAATAACTTTGGTCCAGCCACCGCGAAAGCATGGTCACTGAAATTAGTTTTGTGGACGTGATTCAATTAACTGACATACTAAGGTATATTGGATGTTGATGCTGAGCGTGTTAATTGTCTATTATTTGCAGCAAATGGAATGCAGAAGTCAGTTAAATATTGAGGGACCGTGTGAGGAATAAATAGCCTTGAAAATTTTGAGGCACAACTAACATTCAATCTTCTCTGGACTTTTAGGCCAGTGAAGGTTTTTAAGATGGTGTGAGATAAGCGTAAATTTTGAAACATGCGTCCCTTTCCATCTCAAATGATTCTTTTATTTTTAGTTATTGATATTATTTTTACTTTTTTTATTTATGGTCAAACGTTTACATTCATTAACTTACGTTTACATTTTCCGAAAACCAATAGTTCATACATATTTTGAATCTTACGTGATGTTTTTGTAGTTATTGATATTTTTCGGGTTAAAACTTCTTTCTGCCATGCCTTATGCACAATTTCAAGTCTACAATACTTCTTGTTTCTGCTAGTACGATATTCATTATAAATTTGACGTTTTCATTATTCACATTATGTTGCTGGACAGCGATGACGAATCTGGACACGCTTTTCACGAAACGATACGCTGTTGATGGTGCGCCGACAAATTGAAATTTCTTTCCAAAGTTAGAAAATAAATTAGTTTAATTTTAATTTTAGCTTCATCTCACAAAGTGAATGTTAACTTTTAACAAATACATCTTTCGATACTGATAATTTTGGTATTGAAGAAGCTTATATTTAATAATTTTTTCATCGGATTAAAAAGCGAGATTAATTATCTTTTTAATAAATGGATCTTGATACTCAAATTTTGGTTTATTTAAAAAAATATTGTGTTACCACGAATTTGTTTACGAACGATTATCTTCAATAATTTTGATTTAGTCAATTAAAAAAATATGTAAAGATTTGAATTTGAAATGCATTGATGATTAAAAACAGCTATAATATCTAAATTAAAATGAACTTCTAACATATCATCAAATTATTAAAAAAGGAAAGAAATATTATTAAAAAAACTCTTTGTGTCTGAGAAGGAGCGTTGAATTATTTTTTTAACTCGCATTAAAATAAATAAACAATAACAATTACAAATAAGTGGCGATGGTGATTTTTATAACATTTTTTTTTATTTGAATGCAGCGATGCAAATATTTCCAGCAAGTCCAAAATGTTTGAAATGCATCCTGACCTGACTGATATCATGAATCAAGACAGATTTTCTTTCGAGATTTGAGCTCGCTCTTTGCTTTTTTTATTAACGGAGATAACTTCGGTCCATTCATTTGAAATTCTTTCACTCCCAACTATATTTTAAGTCTTATATTTCGTTGCTACCTCACAGATGAATCTTCTGATAAGAAATGCCATTCGATGTCCGGTTTTTAAGTCTCCTTTTAAAATTGAATCAAAGCAGGGTATAAATAATCAGTTTCTCCAATTATAATAATTATTACTGTGTCGTCTCGCGTGTACCTATAATAAATATACAACTGTGTACGTATGTATTGTAAAGTAATGCATTTATAGTCCGTCAGTTGCGTGTAATAACGGACACTACTCAAAAATATATTTTTAAATAATACCTACATTAATTACACTAACGAATTACTTAAATAAAACTGTGATCTAACTAATTAAATAAAACTATTTTTTTAAATAATTTTTACTAAAATTATACAATTTCTACATCTCGCCTCTTTCATATTGAATAAACTTCTTGTAATATTTTTTTATAATTATCTATATAAAACTATTTGCCTGATCACGATTTCGCTAATTTTCTTAATTTTAAGAGACTTTCAAGAGAAACCTGCAGGTGATTTTGAGATTTTATTAATTATATGGTGATAATATATGTCATGTATTAGTGCTAATTTGAAAAGTATTTGATGAAAATACTTGTCATTAAAAAATAATGTGCACTTATGATATTTAATAATAAATATTTTTCGTGCGGCGTGATTAGTTAGCTTAATGTCATTAAATTTATTTCAATAATGATCAAATAATGATTATTTTTCAAAAAGTAATATTTACAAGAACCGTAACGCGTCTATAAGAAGATGTTTGAATGTGGCCGAAGATAAAATAGTATTCCAAGATAAAAGAATGTGGCGTTCTATAATATGTACCTATCACTGCAGAGACACGGCGTGATTATTAGTTAATTAGTTAGATAGTTATCTGTATTATCTTTCATTAAATATTAGGTCCTTACATATGAAATTGGCGTTTAGTATGGGAGGAACATAAAGCCGATTTTTTTTTATTATAATATATTTATTTAATCAAAGTATGTACCATTGCTATCTATGCACTTTTGCCATCTCATAGGTAGTTCATCGATCCCTTTACTAAAAAAACCATTCGGACGGGAATCAATAAAATCTTTGAAGGCGGTTTGGACTGCCCCATCGGAGTTGAATTTTTTCCTTTGCAAGAAGTTATCCAAATTTCGAAAAAAATGGTAATCTGTTGGGGCAAGGTCCGGAGAGTACGGTGGATGTCTTAGACATTCCAATTGAAGCTCCTCTAATTTGGTAGCCGTCTGTTGTGCAGTGTGTGGTCTAGCGTTATCATGAAGCAGCAGTGGCCTAGAGCGATTAACCAGCCTCGGTTGTTTAGCAGCTAGCTTTTCCATCATGGTTTGCAGTTGCTGACAATAGACATCTGCCGTAATCGTCTGGCCAGATTTAAGAAAGCTGTAGTGAACGACACCAGCACTAGTCCACCAAACGCTCACAAGTAACTTTTTTGGAGTCAATTTTCGCTTGGGGCATGGTTTGGCTGGTTCGGCAGGGTTCAGCCATTGCGATGAGCGCTTCCGATTATCGTACAGGATCCACTTTTCATCACAGGTAATGATTCGATTTAAAATCCCTTCATTATTGTGCCGGTTGAGTAATGCAACGCAGCAGTCAACGCGCGTTTGTTGATTTGCTTCACTCAATTCGTGAGGTACCCACCTTTCAAGCTTTTTCACCTTACCAATTTGCTTCAAGTGGATTAAAACAGTTTTATCACTAACACCGCATCCTGCAGCTAACTCGGATGTGGTTTGCGATGGATCCGCTTCCACAATAGCCTTCAATTCTTCATTATCAACTTTGGTCTCCGGCCGTCCACGGGGCTTGTTCTGCAGGTCGAAATTTCCAGAACGAAAACGTTGGAACCAAAAACGCACTGTGTTTTCTTTTGCGGCACCGTCGCCATACACATCATTAATCCTTCGAGCCGTTTCTGCAGCACTGGTGCCACGGTGGAACTCGTACTCGTAAATAACGCGATATTTCAAGTTTTTCATTTTGTAAACTGAGTGACGCAAAGAAAAAAACAATTGAGGAAAAAACAAATGAATTATAATTTTCAAAACACAAATACATGAGTAAATAGCTGTATAAATTTGGATTTGGAATTCCTAACCAAAGAGAAGATATTTGAGATCAAATTTGCCAGTACGGCAAAACGCCAATTTCATATGTAAGGACCTAATATTTATTTAATCTAAAAAACCTTTCAAACTCTTAAAAGTAAATAATACATGTATAGTTCAATTGTTGTGTAACAATTTAGTTTTTTAAAAACAACACAATTTTCCACCTTTCCAACTGAGATCAATTAATATGAAACATAAATTTAGACATTTTTAGAAATTAAATTTGAATTCGCTTATTATCAGTAAACTGATTAATGAAGAAAAATTAGAACAATTACGCTACAGATTCAGGTATTTGTCAAGGAATTATGGGGGATACGGAAAAACATCATTGTCTCTGGATAACGTGTGTTCCAACAAATTTTCTTTGATCCCATGCACCAAATATTACACCAATATTTATTTCGGCTAATAACGAATTAGAATGATACAAATATCATTTGGTGTAATAATATTTAACTTTTCGGTACGAAGATTTTGGCATGATGTAGGTATTACACAATTAAACTTGGCATAGCAAAATCAATTCGACAATAATGTATAAACTGGTAGGTATCTTTTTGAATTCAGAAGAAATTGTATTATTCTGTTGTGATTTATGTTTCACGCAACCTTTTGGATCCTAATAAACGTATGAATGCCTATCGTTGGAACTGATTTGACGTAAGATGTATAAACAATCTCGGATACATTGGCTACGAAAAAACCCATCCATAAAAGTATTATATTTCACAAATTATAAACCCAAAATATATCCTGTTTTCATTAGATGACTGCAAAAGCCTATGATTGTATTAGAAAAATTGTAGTTTAGATATTAATTCGGAATAAAGAATATTAATCAATTCGATTGAATGAATTTTGGCACATTGAATATTCGGATTATCTAATATAATTATATAATATAATTATATAATTTCTAGTATTTTATCCATTTCAAGACATGATAACGATAATATCAGGAAAGTTACTGGAAAAACAAAACCTTCGATTTATTTTGTTTCACTGTTTAATTGTCATCTTATACCCGTCTGCATCCATCATTAAATAACCCCCCCCCCTTAATTTATTTCTACAACTACCTTCCAACGTTGTCCAAAATCTTGCCTATTTTAATTAAAATCATAACACTACTCACAGTAATAAAATTCAAAAAGAAAACCTAATTTTTGAATTTCTCGCAGTAGAAATAAATCATTTATTTTTAAAATCATTGAATGCTTTGGCAATTACTAAATGGTTCGATATCTTATAAAATAACCCACATTTTACACAAAAAATAATATTGATAAATTTTTCAAATTCAAAAACAAACACATATATGTTAGAAAGAAGCCGGATATATTAAATAATTTGCGGAGACTGTGATGGAAAATATAAAAGCCAAACCACGAGAAACTTAAATACAAGTATAAAAGAACATCGCCGTTGCATAAAAAATAATAACTCCAAATTCGCTAAAATCACATAAATAAACTAATCATTCTTTCGACAGTCACAAATAAAAACTACTGTACTTCGCTCCTCACAAAAAATGGAGAGTGAGCAATTTGGAAACCATTGAAATCCAAAAAATCTAAATTCTGAAAAGACACATTAATAATATTAAGTTTCAATCCACTTCTCAAACAAACACCATCTCCACCGCGCAGCTTCCTGCATTATCTGAATACCTTAATATATTTTGTATTTAAGTTAGTTATTAACTATACCTGATGGTGAGAGCGACTGTTCCTCTCGAAACTATATTAGTAAAATACAACTCTATTGCGTGTAGTACAAATTTAAATAAAAATCATTTTTGTTTGAAAAATTGTTCTTCAAATACAAAACAACAAACGCAAATTAATTCGGTTTAGCAAAAAATATTGTTTTAAAGAAACAGCACTAGTTCCATACAAACGTTAAAATATTATAAAATTTCGGTTTGGCACAAAAATGTTCAAAAATACATTTTTTTCGAATGTTCAAACAAACAATATTGTTTCGGTGCAACGAAGATTTAAAACTTCGACCTAAAGACCGCGCTCGACGAAGGTAATTATTGTTTCGACTATCAATAACAGTCTTGACAAAAACGTAATTGAAAATGCCACCGTTTGACAAAATGGATGTCTTTGGTCCATTCGTGACTGCCGCATTCAATTTATTTATATTGATGAATGTATAATAACTCAGATACGCATCTCATAATGCCTCGCCTCTACACCGCTGTCATCGTTTCATTTGTCTACCGACTTATGTTATTTCAAACTGTTACATGATTATTCATCGATCATGTTAATGTCGTAACTCGACCTATCTCCAATTAACGAAGTAGTTTGGTGGCTGTTATAGTTTGGCCTGAATCAGATATCTCTGCTATTGTAAGTTTTATTGGACAAATTTTAAGGTATGGTTATTTTATGAGGGATTATGAATACAGAAATCATTACTCATCAGAATTTACATAGGTACGCCCATTGAGTTAGGTGTATAAAATATAATTGTTGTCAGAAAAGGATTAATAGTTTTAAATTTATATTACAAATATGCATCCATAAACATTCGTTACAAGTAAGTATATCCACTTTTTTTATTGCTCTTATTTATCTGATATAAGAATGTGTCTAATAGATGCCTAAATCATTTTGTGGGTTTCGATATACAAAAATACAAATAGTAATAGTAATTACCCCTACCTACCTTCCGCTTTATTAAAGTCCTTTAAAATTTAGTAAACTTAACTACTACTCTGATTGCTCTTAACAGGACAAATGTCAATCTTCTCTCATTAATCTCTTGTTATGAATATCTTGGCGAAAAAGACTTTAAAAAAGAAGACTTTGAAGAACACTGACTTCCGACCAGCCAGACTCTTCCATAAGCAAGTCTGATAGCTGTTGCCACTCTAGGAGCGAGCTCAAAGATAAGATGGGAGATGACTCAATGACTCTTCAAGTTTTCTGTAAAGTTTGAACCAAGCGAATTTCATACAGATCATTCTCGAGTGATTTACAGATTACGATTGAAAATATGTAATTGATAAAAATATTTCTTTGAAATGATAATAAGTAAAATTAGAACAATCTCCTGTTACAGGCGAGTATTAAGAATAATTACTAGGTACGTATAAATGGTCTAGCAACAAATTTCCGGACCTCGGGGCAAACACGTATATCAGACCGCTTCCTCCATCCCCAAGAATACTCGTTTCATATATTTTCAATTGAAAATAAAGATCTAGAAAATTAATTTCATATGTCTTTTGATCTTTCCATATAATTTTTTTGTAATTATTACTTACAAACCTAACATGCGTCTTTTAAATAGTTAATATAAGCTATAAATATTTATTTCTTCTATTGGCGTCGTAATACAGATTTATCTAAAATAATCTGAACCCATCAGACTTAATGATGGACCCTGCAATGGAATTCGAAATGTCTCAAAGAAAACTCTAAACAGTCAACAGGATTATCTCTTTGGACTTAAAAAATTACAACGAAATTTATTTTTATTTTTATTTAAGATATACTCTTACATATAAGTTGTTTTTTTAAGGGTTAACTTTAAAATAAAATTAAACTCATAAAAATCGTGGTATTGGCCGTAGTATTGGTTTTGTTGGAGTGTTTAAATATAGGGTGTTTTTTTAGAGGTTTGTTTTTCGAATTCGCAACTTTTTTCTAAAGACAGCCAATTCAAGAGCTCATAGCTGATTTGTACACAGTTTAGTTTGCCATTTTTCCATAAATAAAATTACTTTAGAACACAGAACGGTTGCAAATTTTGCAAATTTATTTCGAAAATCGTGGTATCATGATCATTAATGGTATAAAATTATTTTTCCAATAAAGCCGATAACATGGCCGATAGCACGATTTTTATGTATTTTATTTTATTTTAAAATTCTATACCTCCCAAGAAAACTTATGCGTTGGTGCCCATTTATTCATCACTAGGATTTAATTTTTTTGCTGTAATTGTCACAATTATTTAATATTTTCAGTTATTTCTTGCCACTACAGCTGCCCAGGCACCACTGCTATGTACCTACACTAAATTTGTTTTCAAATTATAACTCAAATTACATTTTTCACGTAACTTCGGAAAAAAAATAAAAAGAATCTTCCGAGAGTTTCAGAAAAAGCTGAATAATAATAGAGTGGCCTCAGCGAAACAACATGGGGAATGATACATCTGCGATAGTGAACCCGGGCTGATTTATGTGGTGTTGGTTAGCGCAGGTCAGAAGACACCGTATTTATTGTGACGTCTGCCTAGAACTGAATTGATTTCGAAGCCTCTTGTCTACTCTGCCCAAATGCATTGCAACCATTTCGAGGAAATTGTGACAGGAGAATGTAAATTTGACTCTAGAAATTAGTCGGTGCTCGAAATTGTTGTAGCGTCTAACAGTTTGATTCCCTATTATCCAAGTAAAGCGATGTGTGTCGGTGGATAAACGAACACCGGCACCGTAGTGTAAATAAGAATGGTTCATTCAGATCTGAGATTAGTACTGTATTGTCAATTTTAATTATTTTAGTTAGTTGATTATTAATTTTAATTATTTTAGTTAGTATTTTAGTTAGTTAGTTACTTTTAGTATTTGACGTGAAAAAAAAACATTTTCTTATTAACATCCTTATATTTCTGTGTAGTATATTTAAACGATATCTATTAGATCATCTTTTTTTTACAAAAAAAAATTATAGGTAGTAGGTACATTTTCAGCCCGTACAAACAAGTGATTTAAGGTTATCGAAGAATTAACCCGTAAATTTGTACAAATTGTATAAATATTCTGCAGTCAATCTAGTGATCTTTGCTGATTATTTGTCTATGGGAAGTTTTACTTAATACTTCCAACTCTGGCCAACGTTTCGGATCCCGTTGCAGGGTTCACTATCAGGGCTGTGATGATTTTTTCACTCGCGATTTTTTTTTAATAATTTTTTTTTAAATACAGATGTCAACACAAAATACGTATCGCATCAATATTCTTACTTTTTTCAAAAGCCTGTGCTATGAAAATAGGACTAACTTGCTGGTGTCCTGGAATATGGCTAGAGCCAACGACCACCAGAACACTAGGCGAGCATCACAGAAACTACACAAACTAGCTACTTATTTAATAATATTGGACATAATATTATTTAATATATTTAATTAATAATATTCGCTTAACTAACTTTATATAAGGGCCGCTTGCATCCACGTGGTTTACAGTATTTTAGCGTAGATTTTTACGTTTTCCACCAATCAAATAATCCGTTTTTGTAAAAATCTATGCTTTAAATAAACTATTACTATGAATCAAATTGATAAAACCGGCCCAAATACGCACTCAATTATGAATACTTATTATTGATTCACTACTATTTCTGGAAGAACAGAACTTTCTATCGACAGGTGTAAGCGTTAACTTTATAAATGATATATGTGTAAATATGTGAGATAAGGTATATACACACAAAAAAATATTGATTTGTAAACATTGTCTATGTATGTTTGTTAAAAAATATTTTATATATTATTAATTAAATAAATAAATAAAATAATAATAATAACTTTATCCTTTACCCCTGTCGATTTTCTGCTCTTCCCGAAACTAGTAGTTAATCAATAATAACTCTTAATAATTGTGTGCGTGTTATGCAAAGTTAGAGAATTTTAATTAAAGTATTACGTCATGAAGTAACCGCTTAATCAATTAATTATATCAATAAAATTCACTTTTGTTTTATTCCAAAAGCCACAATGCTTAGATATTTATCGTTATAATGAGGTAGTCAGATACTCTAGAATGATACTCTAGAACAGTGGTTCCCAAAGTTGACAGGACCGCGACCCACCAAAAAAAAATTCAATTTTCGGGACCCACCTCCTGTTTCACATATTCTCAATTCATGTTGTAACTATGCGAAAGACTGTGAAAGCAATTTAGAAAAACGTCCAAATATAATCGAAATTTTTCATTACGAAAAATATTAATATGTGATATTTTAATGTGAAGGATGCATTTGTTGCCTATTTATTGTCATAACAGCATTAGCGTCGACTTCAATTTTAGTCACTTTTAATCGTAGTGAATTCGATGCGTCCAATATATTTATATATTTAGTCACAATAGAAACCATGGCAGAAAATCCCACTTCACATAATCATGTGATGGTGAAGGGAAGGAGGACTTTCATGGCTTCTTCAGACAAGCAGGGATAAATGTCAGCAACTAAAAGCCAGAATCTTGTTATTGCTTGCGATTAAGAGTATTTTTCAACGACGTATCTTCCAATAAATCAATAAGCTCTTCACTTGCTTTTGTTGACATTTCAGTTGGTATGTTGTCTTGAAATGGATTACAAATTCAGTTTATCTTGTCGAACTTTTTAATCCCTTCTTCAAATTAAGCGTTAAAGTTATTTTCAACTATGTTAAATGAATGACAATGCAGACACTACATTGACATCTGGTTGCACTTCGTTTTCTACAATAAACATGACATGACCCGGACAAGACGTGTTGCGTGGTATTGTGACTGCGACCCACCTAATATTCTCTCGCGACCCACCAGTAGGTCGTTACCCATAGTTTGGGTAAACTAAACCTTGCTCTATAAAGAATAAAAAAAAATTAATGTGATGAGTTAGTCCAAATAAAAAGAGGTGTAATATTCCATTTTACCAGCCAGATAAAGGGAAATTAAGGTAGTCTTATAATAAATGCCTTCGTATTGTTTGTCAATCAATTATAATAATGGATTTTTTTGTATCCTGCTCTTCAACAATATGTAAGTACAAATATATCTTAGATTATTTATCGATGTTAACTTTTTCTCTTGCCAGCAGTAATCCACTAAGAGGCACGTAGGATTGTCGTGCGGCAGAAACTCAATCCAGAATGTGCCGATCCGTGTCAGCCCTGATCTCAAGTACTACTCACTCGCGAGGAAACATCCAAAAAACTCGTGAACATTCACATAATTGTTTATGTACAAATTTTATCACGACTTAGCAATTTTTGCGCTGAATGTATGATCAAATTTCATTTATGACATTAGAGTACAGTCCATTAAAATTCTTCTCGATAATAAATAATAACGAATCTGACATTCAGCATCTATTGGTTGGGATTCAAAGTTTACCGTACCAACATTTTGACATTCGATTTAATTTTTAAATATACAATTAAAGACGTTTTAGGACGTCATTTTACTCATTTTATCACAACACGAAAAACATTGTTTTTTTCATACAGTTTATTGATGTCAATTTTAAACACTTAAAGATGGACTAAATAAAAAAGAATAATCTTAACTTAACTTACCATCACACTGTTTTCTCGCGGGGGTAGGCAGAGAGGATGGCGCGCCACATTCTTCTGACCAAGTCGCAAGTCACAAGTCTCGAGTTAATATAACAATATCAATACGCAACTTCATTGATATTCTTGCTTTAACTGTTTCATAATTTAGACAGGAATCTATATGAAAAGTATTGTAGACAAACTCTGTTACATCCTGTACATAAATTATAAATACTCCAAGCACAAATTTTAATCTCTACAGAGCTACAGCGATAAAATATGTGTATTTGTTAATAGTCTTAATAGATAAGAAAAAAAGTAATAACCATTACGAAATATGAAATAAAATATCTAGGTACGTGAATTTTTTTCAATAATTTGTTTCTCTTCCTTAAAATCGGTATTCACTGTTGACATATAGTGATCTCAATCAGATGAAACACGTTTAAATATTTCATCTACACAGGCAGGAAGAATCTTTTGTTTACTACCGTAGATGTACGTATCTTGCCGTGGGTAGATTTGTTGCAGAATTGAGACATTCGTACAAACCGCGGAAACATGCTTCATGCAGCATGCTTCTCCAGCAAAAAGAATTCGAAGGCGTTTATTTTATGCTTGTTGCTACATAGGACTTTCCAGATCTCGGTTACATACATGAAGATTGAAAAGACCAACAGAATGCGACCCAACATAGTCTAGGTTTCTTATTTAATGTCACAACGTTTCCATTTTCCCGTATTAATCAAATAATATTGTTAGAATAAAAATAAGAAAATCTGAAAAAAATCTTACAGCATTAAAAGTATTATCGGGATAGATTATCTATTGTGAACGATAAATTAGTAATATTAAGCACAAAGGTACAATTCCCCATCCCTCCGCCACTTAAAGGAAATATAATCCAATCAATAGGAGGCACTAGATGCTAGGGGAAGCGTGTTGCTATGCTTCCGTCGCTTTTCCGAGACGAAATCGGATTTTAAGTTTGAGATTTTATCAAATGAATTTATGGCCTGGCCGTTGAGCTACATTTCGGAAAAAGAATAGACTTTATTGCCAAAGGGGGACGTCCAGAGAAATAAATCTCAAACCGGAAGGTACCTGTGGATGCAACCTTTTTAACCTCAATTCAATTCACTTAGTTTCGTAGAACTTTCCTCTGACACATTTTGTAACAACGGGATTTACACGTATTCACCATTTTTTTTTATTTTCGCTTGTTTATATTTTTTAATTTTCTTTTTCAAACCTCATCTTTCAAGCCATACTATACTTGTGAATACATCTGTAATATTAACTCAACTATGTAAGAATGAACAGTTTCGTAAAAAATCGAAACTCACATCTCCATCGATATTAAAAAATCGTTGCTTGAACATTTTCGACTCATAATTTAGGCAGATATATGCCTCTAGAGTATTGTGGAACTGCTATGTTTTATCCAGTGCAACAAAAATATAATTGAAATAATTATGTATCGTATCTTTTATTTTTAACGGTATTACATTTGTCTAAATCTAAAAGACTTAACATAACATAACATAAATCACGTCTACGGTGTCTGCATAAAGACGTACACTAACCGATCCATAAAATATTCTCCTCACCCCCCATAGTCGTGAAGCCATGTCCAAAAATTGATTTATTTGCATATTTTATTTTATGTGCACGACAAAAATACAGGGTACCGAAACCGGTCATAGATAAATTCATAAAAGGAGTCTAGAGATAGTAGTTTTTATAATTTAATATATACATACATCAATTATTAATAATTAAAGTTGATACTTTAGGCACAAAAGTTACACTCAATGTTGATAAAATATGTAATAAATATATTGTGCATAACGTACTCATTTTTATTTCAAAATTTTTTACAATTTATCAGAGATGATTCTATATGCTCTTCAATGAAATTAAATTATGCGAGATTGCATTTCTTCTTTTGAATATTTTTGTAAATAATTTAATATGTCCAGCATAAGTAGATCGTCTTTTCCAGTAAGATAAACATCAGAAGTGTTTATACAAATTATAATCCAAGAGTTTTCTGGAAGCAAGGATGTATATTTTCCGAAGAAAAACCCTCAAGTCGATGTGGTGTATAATTATTTTGCGGGGAACGAGAGGCGTGCTTCCGAATAGATACAGGAAATTTTCAAAATATGGAGATGATTTTTTATACAAGTATACAGGATATTTCAGACCTAGCCGACAACTCAAATTCGGGGTTGTACATTTAAAAAAATGTATTGTAATAATTAAAATAATAAATTGTAATATCAATATTAATGAAGATTTTTAAAAAATTCAACACTTCTATCTTGTCTAAAATATAAGACAATCTTTAAGACTGATATTTTACATCGAAAATTCTTAATTAATTCGTTTTAATACAATTCAAATAAAATAAATAAAATATTGTAGTAAATTGAACCATAATTTTTCTTTTTATCTATTGAATCTCCTTAACTATTGACATAATTCAAAAAGTACAAAAAATATATAACTCTCTGAATTATTTTGAATAAGGCCTGAAATACCCTATGTACCATATAAGATGGAGAGAAAATGTTATTAAATGACTTTATAATTTGTATGTATCTACTTATAGTTTACTTATTACATCTATGTTTCAGAAAAAACATTTCCATCGTCAGGGTGTTTTAAAATGTCAAAATATCAAAATGAATAATGTCTTTTGTTTTTTGTTTTCTAAATTATTTGAATAATTATTTTTAAATATTATTGCTGAAGTTCTTGATAACACACAATTATGGGAAATTTTTTTAGTTAGTTTAGTAGTTATATTTAATTGATTATTAATAATATTTTGCTCTACTAATTTGTAATGATTCTAAATTATTTGTGTAAAAATAATAAATAATTGTAATGTAAAAATAATGTAAAAAAAAAATAAAAATCGTGATGACTTTCTAATAAATGATTCGATTTCATGGTTATTCAGAGATCTCAAATGCTTTTTGCTCTTACATTGAAATTTCGACCGGTTATCCAATATAAAACATTTCTCATAGAAACATTCGCTTACGCCCCTTCTGTTTTTTTCCACGGGTACTGATACAAAAACGTTGTTTTACTTAAAATAAAATGAATAAAAAGACATAGAATTGTAGAATAATTCAATATATTTATTTATTACAATATAATGTTTCAATATTTTATAATTAAAAAATAACATCCTCTAAACGAAAATTTGGCTGCTTAATCACAGACAAAAGTCTGCTTCTATCAGAGGTGATACCTACCGCATCGAATATTAACCAAAACGTCATCTGATTTTTTATCAATATGTGATTTGAATGTAAAATTTGTTTATCTCTTGCAAAATACTTCAAAATCATTAAATTGAAATCACTGAAATTGAATATGTTTTAACAGTATAAGTCAATTCTGAAAAATACTGACATTACGCATGGCAATTTCAGCATATCTATATTGGTAAAAGTGTATCATTTATGCATTTCACAGCCAACGATGGCTTCTCAGAAATCTTTGAAACACTGAAAATGTATTGTGTTTCAGCCTTGATGCTGTAGTATATAGTAGAATATATTCTACTACATTTTATGTAGACCAATCGTAATACCCTACTGGAAAAAAATAATGTATTATTATTATTTATATATTTATCTAGATATGTCATTATATTTTTACACGAGTAAAAAAGTTTGCTAAGAAATTATAAATATATAATTCATTAATAAAATAATCGAATTATTTTGCTTTAACTGTTTAAGCTATTTAAATGACATTATTTAAAATAGCCTTAAATATGTTGATTCAAGCAGGATAAAGAGTAAAGTCGGATTGATTTACATCCCGCAACAAGCCACCCTAATTTTATTCAATATATTTATGCGTGCGTGGCGCAAAGTTCAACGGTATTTTTAGGCATCCTGGGTACCAATCGGGGAAAAACAAATAGTGAAAGGGAAAAAATTCATAACGTATGATTTTATTACCAAGCATTGTGATTTTCTTTCTTTACCAAATATTTTAATATAACTTAATATAAAATGAATGTTTTATTGATGGACTTGGGCTCTCCATTTTTCTCTACTGCTCACTTAATTGCGTTACAAATTACCCCGAGTCCTCCTCCTAATGGTGTTCTGGTTGCACTCGGCTTCTAGTATGTGACCAGCGCGTTAAATTTATCCCCACTTCGTGTGTGCTACGCCGCTGAGGACGCCAGGACACAATGGCGTACGCTGAAATTCGAAAAATTAAAAATATTTCCGAGACGTTTATTTATTTAAATCACCATATTTTAGAAAAATGTATGTTTTTAATTGCTTATTTTTATGAATTTTTTTTGATGTGTAACATCTTTACTCTCCCTTTCCTGCATATGTGACAGTAATTTTGTGAAAATGGGCGCAAATGCGTAACAGGAAATAAAACGCCGAGGAAGCAAGCGTGATGGAAAAAAATCATCGTTTATAAACAAATCAATGTCCACAGATGCCACCACAGCGAAGACGCACACTTCCAACAGCCAGCCCTTCTAATTTTGTATATATGTTACGGGGCTGGTATCAAGCGTGTGGATGTTGTAACTTGGAAATATTTTGGCTTATATCCTCGAAACTATCCAATAAATACTTTTTTTTCCATCGATGTAAACAATAACTACCCTTAATGATTTACATTCTCAAATTTTATGTAATTTATGTGATTATTTTTAAATATTTATTCAAAATTTTCATTCAGTATGTATGGATGTACACTACCGCCAACTATGAAAATAAATAAAAACATATAATTGACCAAATACATTTCTAAACAAAATGCATACGTAGATATATACGGTACCTACCTAGTGCGGCGAAATAATAAATAAATGCACCTACATTATCTTTATTTGTATTTACTAATTAATAAATATATAGATATTAGCCTTTTTTAAGTTTTGGTGTTAATTTCTATTGTTGCTCTATTGATATTTATAATTATGAAATTTCAAATGTTTACACATCATATGCGACTACTGAAAGGCTCGCTCGTTTTTTTATATACCACCACGTGGTTAAGATCCATTGTCTTTACTAATTGGAGTATTGCCTCCGCCGTGTCTCCACATAAATGTTTTACGTCCAATTATTATTCCTTATCCCTTATTAGAATTTATTGGTTAATTGTATTACATGCTAAAAATATGGCCAGTATATTGTAAATTTTCATTAAAATTAAAAAATTAATATTCTATAGCTTTTAGGCTATTGTCAGTCAATTCATATATTTCATTCAGTATATTCAATATAAACTTTTACGATTTGGATGCAGATTTAGGTTTTGGTTAGCATGCTCATGTAATTATATCCTTAATCTCGTGCGAGATCAAAAAGTCTAACTTCTTATAAAAGTTTGCATTATATTAATATTTTAAATGAGATTTATTTGTTTTGAATGAAGTGGATAGTAAAATTAAAATATTATATTATGTACTGTTAATTATTGTGTGTATATATAAACAAGCACTCTTTTTAATGGAAAAACATAGATTAGAAATCTCGATTATCTATGTTGATTTATATATGAATATAATTTTAACATATTATTATTATTATTTTTAATTATGTGACTTAATGAATATTTTAATTAATTAGTATGTAAGTATAAAATATAATAAAATGATATAATAACGAAAGATAGGACTGAGGTATAAAGTCCAATACAAATGTCGGCAAAACACAACAGTTAATTTACGTGCTTAAAACGATGAAAAAATTAAGTACTTATTTTTTTATATACGAAAATAATCTTAATTCAATAATCTGGAATTTTCACTTTATAGGCATATGATCACCACATTGACTACGTATAAATTAGATATGTATAATGTTGAAAGATAAATCTGTAGCAATTTTCTTGTCCGTTTATGTCCGTAATATGATAATACCTATACAAAATGTTTACACGACTTTCGTAGTATATTTTTTGCTGTTTATCGTTTGATGTAAGTACCCGCTTTCTTTATAGAATGTGAACTTAATTAAAAAGTGATTTTTAATAAAAAGTGAAGCAGATTTGCCCGGCCTCCCCCACCATTATTGCTTATTACGGGTCCCCTCCGCAAAATGAACTTTATATTACGCCGAGGTTTCGCTACACGACAGACTGTTTAAAGTAAATATTAAGATAATACTCAGACCCGTGCTGCCGTATATTAAGAACTATCTGTGCGTTAAACTCTCTCTATCGTCTCGTGTACACAGCATCTTTATTGGGCTTTTGTAAACAAAATGTCTACTTCTTTTCGGTTCGTCAGCCTTTCGAAAAAGAGTCTTAACCCTTCGAGCTTAGTGGTTTCCAGATGCAACCACGAACCAAATTCTTGGATTTTTTCCGCGTAGTATCATTAGTCTCCACTCCGTCATAAAACTGGAATAACTCTGTACGTTAGAATTTTTTACATATTAACGTGACTAGTATCTCAGATTTTAATTTAATATTATGATTATTATATTTTGTTATTTCTTTCACGTACTGAAAATAAATTAAAGACTTCAGGAATGGACCACATAATCGAAGGTTTCCGAATATTATGAAATTAGTTTAGAAAGAGCTCGAAGTTAGTTGAATGCCCAGGGTTATACCGGAGCATTCGCAAAAGACAAATTATATTAAAACGGGCAAGCCATCGCTGCACAGTAGAGTTTGTTTCACGTTTAGTGGAAGCCACAGATAAAGCTAATGGACACAAATTCTACCAGCGATAAAATACGAAAGTGCCTACCGCCATGCTAGAAGTGTTCCAGAGAGGGAAGACATTCTGTCAAATATTTTAAAAGATGAGTATAAAGTATTCTAGACAAGATTCGAAGAATCTTCTTTTATTTGTCTTAACTTTTGATGAATAATAACGCTTTAATGAATTTCGAGTGTTATACTATTTTTAAATCATGACAGTTGGACTTTACAGTCAAATCTAACACATCCATCAACTTGTAGTACCTTGCCTTGTCTATATTGTGTTATGTAAGAATCAAATTAAAAAAAGCGTTTATGAGCCTTTTCTATTTAAACATGTGTTAGATATTCTCTACCGTATTATAAAAATCGTTATAAACCAATCTTCTTCGTGCGTGGTCAAAACCATAAAACTATCCATTATATAAAATTCTAATTTCCGAATAGTTTTGAATAATCTTCCACAAATACCTCTCAAAAATGATGCGAAATTAAATCCTTTTATAGACTTAAGAAAATTAATGAAAATGTAATATTAATACAAAAGCAAAACTATTTGTCTTCTTGTATGTAGCCCTACAATTATTCATGTACTTTTACGTTTAGTGCCATAAATGAAGGCGTCCCTTAAAAAGGAACTAAAGGCAAACATAAAATTTTACAGAAGAGAGAATAAATACTTAGTGAAATAAATAACCAGAGTTACAGTTTTTTGTAATTTTAATCTTAATGATAGGTACATCTGTTTATCTTTAAAATGTATATGTTATGAGAACACGTAATGATAAATAATTAGAAAAAAATGGAAGATTTTAGGTGAAACAGGGTCTGTATGCAGATATTATGCTAAAATATTTTAAGGGTCTACATATTGTGAATCATGCTTGTATCTTTATATTTAATTCGTATGTATTGGGATTTTGTTTGTAAATCAAACCTTTTTTAATATTTTATTAGTAATGCTCTTATGTACCTAGATGTAAGCTGTGTAAGTAACAAACATCTGGTCTTAAATTATTCGGCAACTTCAGTATTCTGCAGGTACCCCATAGTTGAGTTATGTTATGTGACTTACATACTCTGATTAAAGTTGAATCTTCTTCTGAGGGTTGAAGCCACATAACATTGGTTATCTTTAAAAAAAAAACTAAAAATTAAAAAATTAATCACTAGAACCGCCCATTTTATATATTAAAATTTCAAAAATAAATGGTTTACTTAACCTTGCCTCTCCAGTTACATGTTTTCACATACTGGGAACTTTTTGAAATCTTTTTTCCTTTTCAATGAGATTTTTATTTACTCCGCTCTCTATAGTAAAGGACTCTCCTTTATTTATTTTTGCTTTTGTAATATTTACTTGCTAATTATGGGCATTAATTTTACATTTTTTTTGTTTATTTATGTGTCAACGTCAAACTGTCGGCTTTCGCCTTATTGTTATTGCGAGATAAATTATAGACAATTTTTCTGCGTTAGATACAGTTAGATATAGAATGTCGGCAAGATGGAGTTGCTATTATAAAAAATAAAATAACGTACATGGCGCATAATATCGATCATTTTGAAACAATAAAATTACTTTGAAACCTAATGCACTATATTTTATATTCCCTTTTTATAGAGACGCCTTCAAATATCAATTATTCAAATATATACCTATTCCACACTCTATACTGCGTTCAGTAATAATACCATCATTAAAAATATATTTTCCAGAACGCACAGTGTATCCTATGATTTTCATCAAATGAGACATGAGATAAAACGACACAAAATAATATACATGTGATATTTTTTTATGATATTTCACCGCGCATTTTACTTCATAATAAAAGATCTCGAAAAACCTCAATTCGGTATATGGCTTATAATTCCTTTTGATTACCTACTGCCCGTGTATCAATAAAACCCTGTCCATTAGATGATTAGTTGTAATAAAAGCAATATTTTTGATGGAGATATCACTGAAGAATTATTATTGTGAGCGTAATATTGTTTTGAAATAAACAATTATGGCTAAACGTGAGTAAAAATTATAAATATAACTTATTATATTTCTAATTCTTCTAATTCACGTACTAAATACCGTTTTCTAAAGAATATTTCATCTTTTGTATAAAATTCAACCTTTTTGTTTAAAACAATA
Source organism: Agrypnia vestita (assembly GCA_016648135.1). Taxonomy (NCBI): domain Eukaryota; kingdom Metazoa; phylum Arthropoda; class Insecta; order Trichoptera; family Phryganeidae; genus Agrypnia; species Agrypnia vestita. The sequence continues at coordinate 32,992 of JADDOH010008643.1, read as the reverse complement.
ACATCTTTATGGCTAAAAATTTTAATAATTAGTATGAATAACTTATGTCACGCTCTTTATGATTTTTTATTCGTTTATTGGTGCAACTAAGTTTTGAAATTATGATGGTATTGCCTGCCTTACGTTATTGTTGATATTACATTGGTCAACTAAGACTTATTAGAAATTAACAAATTGCGTAAAAACAACCAAAATACCGTAAATAACCGCCAGTCATATTCTAATACCCAATAAATTTAAACTTCAATCACTTTTGGAACATTATAATTTAATAGCTTTTGTTGCTTGGTACTAAACTATATTTTATTGACTTGTATAATATTTTATGATCTTGTAATCAATAAAAAAATTATTATTTTATTAATTTTAATCAAGTGAAAACTTAGTGTAATCTACTTGGAGTTACTTTACCTACACCGGTTTCGATACCACTGTCTTCACCAGGACGAGCGCATGCTAATTGTCCATTGCTTATTGAACAGGGGCGTAGCTACAGCTGTGGTGGGGTGCGGGAGATCGACAAGTAGACACTGAAATGGAGAATACATCAAATAATTGGTTATTCTTTATTTAACTGATGAAAATTATATTGGCTTTAGTGTTCGGGTATTTCTTCTCAGTTGTTTTCTCATATTTATAAATTATCTAATCCGTGTCTCTATTATTTATATGAAGAATCTCAATACCGTTTTCTTTTTTAAGTATAAGCCTTGTCTCGAAAATATGGTTTGAAAATTCCAAGATGTTCTCATTATTTAGACATCTTAAATGTTATTTTCTTCTATCACATAAAATACAATTTAGTTTAAATATCCTTAGGCGTCCGTCCTGATAAAGACACAGTGGTATCGAAACCGGTAGACGTAAAGTTACTCGAAGTGGTTTTTTAGAAAGTTTTTAGTCAATTAAATTTAATAATTATATAATATCCAACCATAAAGTCAACGCTGTGCACATCAGAAATTATTTTATGTTTAGATTTAGTTTATTATACTGTTAGATTACAACTAAATTTTCATGTAGGTTTTCGTTGATTTTAAAAATATTTCAGTTTTATATACATTTTATAAAATTCTATATTAAAAAAAATTATGTTCAAAAAAAGTAGTAAAGTATGTATATGCATGAATGTGGACGAGGCGAGGGTTGTTTGTCAGTCCAGAAAAGTATGGCACTCCATCCTCTCTATCACCCTCTTGGAAAAACGGTGGGTAATCGTAAGTTAGTTAGATAGTTAGTTAGTTATTTAGAAAGTATATCATTATTGTGTCCCTATTCGAGTACCCATAGAAAATTATTTCTGAAATAATTAATAATACATATTAATTTAAAAATTATTTCTAATATATTCTCAACATCACCAAAATCTTAAATTAAATGTAATAAATTTATGTATTTCAATAGTAATCCAAACTGATTTCACAATTGTAATAAAACGATAGAACACGAAAAAATCGTTTGTTTGCCTGTTTTTCAAATATATCTGCTCGCAAAGCTCTGTGCCCAAGGGTGAAAAAGTACAAGGGCGGTTTGTTCCCCACCCACAAAGTATCTAGTATTTGCGCGAAGGCTTTATTTATACGGCGATTGTTCAGATAGGTACTAAGGGACACGACCACACTCTGCCGTTTGGGTTCAATTCAATCTTGTTACATATTACGTATTTATTTTTACCCATGATTACGTATTTGCATGCAAAGAATAATTATATTACTATTTAAATGCCGTAAATAATATCCTTTAACATCCAAATACACAACATATTAAATTTTTATTGATAAAAACACATATTGTAAATTGTATTTTAAGAACTAATAATATTTAATATTATTTTTACCCATATTGTTTGAAACAAGAAACATTTGATAAAAAAAAATTAAAAATACTAAAAACGCACATTTTCAAAAATTCAAAACCAAAAGTTTGCTTAACAATTTTAAATACTATTAGTATTGGACTAGCAGTGTACAAGAGGTAATTTTTTTTTCGAAAATAGCGCTGCATAAATTAACCAATATTATTGTGGATTTGAAATGTAATTATTATAATTATTATAATTGATAATTAGACAGTTTAAAATCTTTTCGAAAATACAAGAGTAATCTTAAATATTAATATAATCTGAAATACTGAAAAATTTGTAGCGTTATGTGAAATATAGAGCATTGGCTGAACCATTCTACTAGCTGGAGTTAATATTCCCCAGTGAGAAATGGATCAATTGGATAAGAGATGGAATAAGAGAACTCTGGTGGTTTTACATTTTTCCTATTAGCTTTGATTTAAAACCTAGCACAGAATTGATGCTGCAATAAATGTTCCATTTTGATTTAGTTTATAGTTCTTCATACGTCTTGTTATATTATGCATTCCGTTTGACATCATATTATAGGAGAGTGCTGGCCATTCTGATGGCAGTAAAGCATTTTAGTGTGTCGTAAGTGTACGAGCAATTGTGCATAAAATTGTACGTAAGTTGGAATATTATATAATTTGGAATAGGCCAAAGCTTATGAATACCAGAAACTAAAAACAAAACGTAAATTAATGTTTGGTAAGCGGAAATTTATATCTGGCTGAAACACATATGATGCTGATTATATTTTTAGATGCTTTTATTAAGTTTCACTTGTCTGTCAGCGAATAATTTTGTAATTAATATTGCACACACTTCCTAACGTATTCTTGATGGCAATACAATAATCATTGATAAATTTTAAAGTCTTCAATTATTTTTCAAAAATAATATTCTAAACGCTGACGCGTCATTTTGTCGAGCATTGTACATGTTGATAACTTTTGTCGGTTTGTACTGTTTTTAATGCCATGCGAAATTTTCGACATATAAGTTTTAAGGTTGATCTTGAAATGTTTGAATTTATTGGTCTTAAAGTACAACCGGTAGTATTATTTAATTAACTTCAACAGAGAATGGCGGAAGTGGATAGAAGAGACTGACAGAAGAAACAGAAGGGAAACGAAAACGATATTTCATTTCTTCTAAAGGCAGCGGAAAACGAACAGAGATCGCTACTAGACGAAAGCTAAAAGTGAAGATGGTTTAGTAAAAGCGATAAATAAGTTTTATTAATTAAAGCTAAGTGAGATTAGATTTGATTACAAGATTTTAAAAAGGAGGTAATTATATTATCTAAATATAATAATTTCATTACTGTCTGTCAGTCCGAAATGTTCATAATTTGCTGGAATTACAAAAACGACACTCATGAGGCGCGGGCACCCGAGTATAACATGCAATCAGTGCGCGGCTTAGGCCACACGCAAGGGTCGCCCCATCAAATTACGCGATCTTGACATTTTTACATTATTATTTTATTATATTTAGTTTTAGGTTTAAGCGAATAAAGGCAATGTAAAAAACTAATGGTTTTCTATTCGTGAATTTCCGCTTCAAAATCCTGAAATTATTATTTCACGTGATTTTTCACGGATTTACTTAAAAGTATTTATTTAAAAATTCAAATATGCTTTTACACTATACACTAAATTGAGTTTTATTTAATAGCCACAGTTAAGTGCGATCTAGCACAACAAAGAGCGATCAAAGTATACAAGTACATCAACAATAAAATTAAAATTCAAACCCCAGCAATCATTATTTCTTCGCGTGAACAAAATTGAATATCCATAAAATTTGCTTTATTTGACAGATAATTTTATGGCATTTATATTTTAATATGATTTCGGGCATGTGATCTGCGTGGCTGGCGCGTACATGGCGTAATCTGGAGGTCCAATTTTCACAATCCCAATGTGTGCAGTACTGAAGCACACTTTTTGTTAAACGGCTATGTCAATAAACAGAACTGCCACATTTGTAGCGATAATAATCTTCAAGCCACGTTACATCCAGAAAAAGTCACCGTTTGGTCCGCTTTATGGGCCGATGGAATCATTGGTCCATATACGTCTTCATAAATGACGATGGTCAGAACGTTACAGTCAACGGTGAGTGGTACGAGATAGTATAGAGACCGCCTCTAAAAGGGCACCCTTGATATACTCGTACATGTATTAAGAAAAATCAGCATAAAAAAATGAAATAAAAATCAGACGTTTCTTTCTATGCGGAGACAATCGGTATCTCGAGGTTCTTTTCAGGACAGTACTGAATTAAGTGTTCATTGATGAATTATTATTTATCTTTATTATTATTATCTTAAAATATAGCGCAAACGCGTAAATAAATAAGATATATGATAAATTTTTTTCAAGTTTTCACGGCCGTGCAGAATTTCTGGTAGAGGTTCCTAGGATATTTTGCGGTGTGTATATGAGCTTTCTGGCCGACGCGACGTGACGTTTATATTGGATCTGGTGATGATCCCCTGCAATGGGATCCTGAAAGTCGACAAGAAGGTCACATACACGCGGCAAATTACCCCAGAAAATTCTAATAAGAAGGCTCTTAAAACATATTCATCCTTCCGCATTCGGGACATCGTTTTGATATTCGAGGGGTATAAAAGCAAAGACAGCATTATCCAAAAAAAATAATTTTAAATGTAGTTAACGAGGATTACTAATTTAGAATGAACTGAATTCTAGATTTTACGTAGCTATCCATTCCTTCCAAAGTCAAGTTTCCTATAAATTTATAGGCTACAATGGCTATTTCCAAAAAAATATCGAATTAAATTCTAAAGTTATTATCATCGATGACTGCATTAAATTTTTTGTGGATATTTGCTGCCTTTGCTTTAATAATCCACATTTTAAGTAATTTAGTTTTAGTTTTTGATAATAAATTGGCATAATCTCAATTCTAAGTGAGGATATGTTAATCGATCGATGGTATTCGGTCAGTAATCTAATTCTGAACTATCAAATATGCCAAGATTGACATTTTTTGCATTATTCTGCGTTCTTCTGCGACTTTGGCTCTAAGATGTGTATAAATCAATCAGTTGTGTCACGTTTGCATGAAATACACGTATTAATATTGTATGAATCAGTTTCGGAGACCTTATTTCTTGTGTATTTATAAAAAGTTTGACGTTTCTTCCTGTCGCGTTCCCGCCGATTCTGTCGCCTCCTTCCCCTGGCGACGCCGTCTGAACTTCCATCAGAAGACGCGCATTATTCAGCCAATTAGCGGGCGGCATTTTGGCCGTGAAGAAATTTGTGAGTACGATAATTGAATAAATTTGCATTGCGCTTTGCACACAAAGCGCTAAGTTTGTATTCGCACCGCCAGGGAGCTCGAGGAATGTAACAGCGTGGCAACATCCGTGAAATTAAATATTTTATACTTTTCTTTTACTAAAACATTAATTTATAGATAAACTTTATTTCACAATATACTATTGTATTGTATTATTTGCCTGTTCCTATCGGATAGAGCTTTTGAGTTATCTATCGGTTGTCAGTAAAATGGACACGTTGTTTTAGATAACAGAAATGTGTTCAATGGATGTTTCAATAGATAGATAAAATTACCATAGTAATTTATACCTTATTGTGTGAGATGTTATTACCTTCACTGTTAGTTTTTCTAAAAAGTTTATTTACATTTATAACAAACTTTCTAGAAAAACTAACAGTGTAGGTAATAACATCTCACACAATAAGGTATAAATTACTTGACCTGCTATTAATTGTTTTGATATGGAGTTAGCGGTGTCTGGAAATATACGATTCATATGCCTTGTTAACATTTTTGTGTCCCAAAATACTGGCGTGTCTATTTACTTTATTTAAAATACCTATTTCTAGAATATTTGAGGAATCTATTTATTTTAGTTTTTATTCATTATAATCACAACTTTTTTATATTAAATTTATAGTATCTATACAAAAAATAAACAAAAAAATAATGGCACCGTATCGATTAATTTTAATTAAACATATATTTATTTAACAACGACTTGACGTGCTTTTACTAATAATTAATTAATTTTATAATAATATTCAACCAAACTAATACAATTATAACAAAAAACATTTTTTATAATATTTATATATGTAGTTAGATTTATTATAAGAATACATTTACTGGATTTTGTACCCAGAGGGATGATTAATCAATTAAGATAAATTATAGAAGTCACACAGAGACGAAGCTATGAATATGACAAACGTGTGTTGAAGTATTTTTATACCATGGCCCAGGACTTACAACCTGCATGAGCTGGCTTAAGTGATCACTCTACACAATGTTTATCAATTCCAACCTAAAAACATCCACACATTATCTTTTTTATTTAAGTTTTATATGTTCGAATCTGAGAATCTTTCGTTTATTTTACTATGCTAGAGACATCTGTAGTCTTCTCTCATGAACAAGTACTATTCCAAATAATTTTACTACTATTTGAATATAACCTCAAAAATATTAAACTTATATTTAAGCAATATGGTAAAGAAAATATCGATAAGATTGAATAAAAATATATCAGGTTAAATCAAGGACGCCCAACTTGCAATTTACTGTTTTGTTTAAAAAAAATTCTTCTTCATACTTAATTTGTTTGATTGAAGAAGTTTATTAAAACCATGATTAATTTCTTCAAAGATTAATACGATGCAATAATTGTATAATAACTTTTATTTATTTATTACAAATGATAATTGAATAAGAGTAGGTATATTAAAATCTGTACGGGGGCGAAAGATTTAAAATCGCATGTTTATTTTTAGAAAATAATTATTTAAAGTTCAATTAAAAGACGCTAACTTAAGTTTAGTCAAATATAATTGGCAAAGTAATTAATTAATTTTTATGTTATATCTATCCATCGCTTGTGAAGCTATATTATAGCAAATATTGTACAAATCCGTTTAAATTCTGATAACTGGGGCATCGCTTTAATAATCTTAATTTTAAAACGGAATGTTTTTTTGTACGAAAGTATCAAAAACTCTCGATTGGTGAATGTGATATTTATACAGCTTATTCCGTCAGGTAAAAATTACTAGGTAAAAACGGCTGTTTTTAGTTCTCAATATAATTTTTATCTTCAGCTTTGATACTTTCTAACTTATATTTAAATGTCAAAAATAAGTCAAGATGCCGTATTATTTGTTTCATATTTTGTCATTTTAAAATATTTTTCTTTTTTTTTTTCTTGCAAGAACAAATTTTTTCTGTGTTTTATATAAATCTCAGACGATGCCCGGTAGTAAACATTAGAATTAGATAAATGTATTTTATAAAATGCTTACTAAAGCAATTTAATTGTTTCTAGATTAGCTAACTTAAAATATATTTTTAATAATACTTACTGGATACTTCATTCACATTCGTACATATGTCTTTTTTTGTTTAAATCCCGTTTCTTCGTCGAATTGTTCGTCGCCAGCAAAGTCCTTATTTGTTCATTGCTGAAATCATTTTTACTGCGTATTTGATTTTGAAGCTATATATATATATATATATACTGAACCGATGGCTCTTATCCGCCAAGTGAATTCTACTGTTCGAACTAACGGGTCTTTTAAGCCTGTTTTTTTGGTGATACACATTCATTGATATGCTACATATCCCTTGTATATGTATCATATCAACGATCACGACGAGTAAATCTCTGTTGTAATGAAAAGGCATTTATAATTAATAGTTAATGCGTAATCAAAATGATTATCGATTTTTTATGTTAAAGAATAGACAGAAAAAATTCGGTGCTGGGAATAGATTTAACCATTTTTTATTTATGGAAAAAATTCGTTTGATATTCTTCCTTTAGATATTCATCATTTCCTAGGAAGCGGATTTGTGACGAATATTGTATTTAAATAAATTGATCAGAGTATTTCACTCCTGAAGAGACCTTCATCCATTCCTCGTCTTATCCTGCTTACGCTTGTTATTCTTCCGTAACCATTATTGCAGCAGTCACTCATCCAATACGTCCAAACGTCTCTCCCTTCCCTCTCTTAATCTCGTTTGCTTTCCTCCTTTAATCTTGTTTATAACGCATTGTCAACCGCGGCCGTTGTGATTACTTCGCGAACGGTGCGCCAGCCCTGAAAATTTCAAATAGCCAAAGACATCGCGCAATTAATCAGCGCCGCGTCGGGTGCATCGGCGGGAAACGCACTTTTCTGCGACGGGCCCGAGTTTAAGCGGCGGGCTGAACGATGCGTGTCTAGGCCGGGCCGAGGGCGCGAGACATCTCAATTGGTTGTGACAGTAATTGCCAATTTTGCGGGACAATGCGAGCTGTGACGGTAATTGTGTCGGACGGCCTTTGTTTGTTCGACAAAAACAACCGACACAAGACACACTTGCAGAAACAGGAGGTAAGTCGTAATTAAACAACGCTTTGTTTTAAGCGGGGCTTAATAGCGGTTTGATTTAACGCCTTGCACTACATATATATAAACTTCAATTATGACAGGAAAAAATCAATTACTTCAGGAAAATATGTGCCAATGGCATGCAATCAATACTTTGAAATAATCTATACTTAACTATAATTTCTACAAAATAAATAAAAATTAAAATTAATAAAATACTTACTTAATAACTGTAAATTGTGGATACATTATTTATATAATTAACAAGAAATTACTTTTTAAAAATCATTATTTTCTTTATTTTCTTATGATCTTTAGTAAAAAAAACATTATTTTGATATTTTAAATATAATTTTCAATTTTTACAGCAAATTAAATATTAAAAATAAACAAGACCTTTTTGAAAATAGTTACCAATTAAATTTGGTTTCACATTAGTTATTCATCTACCATATATTTATTTTGAATTTTAATTTTTACTATACATGAAGGACTAAATATTGAATAAATTAGTGATTTAAACATGATTTCTTGTAAATTATATGAAAGAAAATACTTATCTCGTAATATATCTTCACATATATTATACTTTGAAAGATGAATACTTAATTTCGCTTTTTTTTAAAATATATATATGTATGTTATGTTAGGTTAGGTACCTATCTTCGGGAGTAAACTTAAATTGTTAAAATATTTTTGCGTATATATCGGTGCTTATCATATAAATTATATTATAAGATAGAATTAAAAAATATCTACTTCATTTTTCATTTAAGGACGTAACCACTTTCAGGACAATCCAATTTTTATAGCAAATAAGTTTATCGAATAAATAAACGAAAATGTTTATCATAAATAATATAAAAAAATATATCTAATCAATAAAATATAGTAATATTATATTATTTTGACGGTTATATAATATTATTGTATTTTATTAGAATTTGGTATACTTTAATAAATTAATATTTTGTTTGTTAAAATAAAGTAGGTCGTAGACTTCAATACGGGTTAATGTAATATATGCAATAAATTTTAATAAATATTTTTATTTATTTTATAAGCCGTTTCAAAAGGAGTTTGCAAATTATATTATATAATTTAAATAATTTGGTAAGATTCATCTAAAAAAATGAAGTTAATAATTTTTTTGAATAATTTAAGCAAAAGCTAATAATTACATTACATAATATTTTATATTTAAAAAAAATATCCGGTGTAAAATATTACCAACTATGAGCGCAATTCAAGTGTTGTTTCAGTACAAATATATTAACATTTAAAACGTTTAAATAATATTTTTGAAGAATTCTTCATAGATAGTATATTTGAATTTTATGAAAATGAATTTCTGTGTCGTTAAATATTTAGTAATTTTCGACATAAAGAATTCTTTGAACTTTGTCGAAATTATGTGGACGTCCCCAAAACGATAAATTACATGTCGTGAGAATATGACGGATTCCAAACGGTATTCACTTGCATCTAGTGATATATTTAGAATTTCATATGTATGCACCTGTTCATCGTTTAAATAAATCTGCCCGTCTGCACCGATTAGATGACTGAAACATCTAAGCAATTTTTCGAGTTACTTTATAATACATATTTTGCGTGTTTTTAATTTTCCGCCTACTATGTTTTTTATTTACTTAAAAAAATCCTGTCCGATTTAAATATTGCTTCATTGGGAACATTATTAGCTAGGGAATATTAATTTTCTTGTTTTTGTTTGAATGTTAGGAATTGCGTAGTACGTATCCCATCAAAATCTGCATAACTTTAATCTTCTGTAATATAGTGAAAAAATCAGAATTACGTGGTAATCTTTCGGAAATTTAAACCTGGCCATTATGTATTTCAAGCAACTAACAATATTAACCAAGCTTGGAGAGGAGCAGTGAGACTTTTGATTTAAAAGTTTATGTACTGAGACTAAGGCTTAAAGACGTAGATGTTCGAGGACCCTCTGTTACGTTTAAAAACGACAAACTGAAAGCTTTAGTGGAAGAAAATGCGCCACAATCATCCAGCACTGATTATCCGAAAAGCACTCGTCTTGCTTCTCGACAATTTTCACAATTTCAAGCACCTAGATAAAAATACACACGGCAAAAAAATCAATAACGGACAAGTAACTAAAAGTTTCGTTAAAAAATTGATTCTCATCTGCCCGAGCTTTATTCTATAGACCATTAATACGATTGTTATTCGTTACCAAAAATAGAATCAAATGGTTTTGTGTTTGATTAATAAATTTAAGTTTATCGGAAAGTTATGAAAAAATAATTTAAAGCTAAAATTCGTCCATTATTTCCATAACAACCTCACATATGGTTGTTTGAAAAGTCGGCGAACTGATGTTTAAATATTGGAAATATTTTTAAAATGTTTGTTGCGTCCCTTATAGGTACCCACTCCTGCATCTGTCTTTTTATCAGCTACCATATTTCAAATAAGTTGTTTGTTTTATGTAGTAGGTACGTTGGGTGATTTATTTCAATATTTTCGTCGGTCTTAGAATTAATAAAGAAAACTTTTAATTGTGTATGCACCAGGTGACAAATTTTTCAAATGACCCACGTGTACATAATTCAATTGAAAAAAAATGTGTGAAACCAAAATATGTTTGTAATATAGTCTACGTTCATCGCTTAAATTATCCAATCCCAATAATGTACCTCAAAATAACGAACAACGCGTTGAAAACAGTCGAATATATTTCAGCCATAATTGTCCTGTTCCGTTCATTTCACTAATTGTCTTTCCCTGTTCCGGCACCGAGCTGATCCATCAATCAGCCCGGAATAACAACAAGGTGGTACACAATGCTGTACACAGCGCACCTGCGAACCGCTTTGAATGACCACAACGCCATTTTTCACACCACCTGTGACTACATTTTCCGTAACCGGTATTTGCGAGATAGTCAAAACGAGAGTAATATAAATAAGTAATTTAGAGAGATAGATTTTAAGAATTAAAAAAGGAATGATAGATGTATCGCAAGATATTTGTATACAATAATAAATTGCAATTAGTTCTCATTAAAAATATTACGAGGCGTATAAAAGCAAAGGCAGCAATATAAATACAAAAAAAAACTGTTACTACTCAAGGAAATTTCTTTAAAATCTATGAAACCTACATCCTTTAAGTTTTTAAAAACATTGTCCACCTCAGTTTTCCTTTTATTTACCTATATTAATAAATTTTCAACATTTAAAAATTACTATTACTGTGGTTGCCACTCAATAGTGCGCATTGCTGCTTTCGATATTTATATAATTGATATTAACTCTCGCTTTAGTATGGAGCTATCATCTTGTTACGTGACACATCATTGTGGATTGATTGGTTGAAGTGGATATTGCTGCCTTTGAATTTAATAATGATTTGGAAATATGAATTTGGACGGGATAGACCTATATTTCCTATAAATCTCAAATCCAGTAAATTCTAAATTGTTCCTTAATTGATCATCGGTGACTGCATTCAAAACTTTTTTTATATATAGCTGCCTTTGCTTTTAAGTTTAAGTTTAAACTTACACTTAATAAGCTTATGAAGAGCGACTCACTGCATTTGAAGTTAAAAAATTTAATTTCAGGAGAATAATTGCGTTCCTATCTGTTGATTAACTGAACTATGAATACACACATCAGCAATCAGTAGCATCAACTTCTGCTCGGAAAATTCTCGTTCCAGAATCTTAACAGATTTCAGCCAGATTGCCATAGAAACAACATCAGTCAAGTAAACCCAATCACTAGGATTTGCAGTTTATATAACAAGTTGTGTCGTCGGAACGTTGATGGGGTTGATGTGTTTAGCAGTTTAGTTCTTTAAACAACTTTAATAATAAAGATCCGCACCAATGTACACTCCTTCCACTAGCCGCTCCTAGTGTTTTTTCTTATATTGAGCGCAATTTTTTTTTGTACACTTATGATTTATGATTATGATTATGATTTTTTTCTTTATTCAGAATTATTTTATTGTCTATTTCAAATGTTTTTTTAATTATTTATTTTATTGAAATTATTTTTACACGTCTAACGTGGCATTTCTTTTTATTACTCTTATTAAGAGAGTTGACATAACTATCTATTAAATCTATCTTGTATTAAATGTAACCATAATCAACGTGTACGCATGAGTCTCTTTAATTAAAATAAAAAAATAAAAAACGTAAGATTTAAAAAAAAAATACTGCAGATTTGAACAGATTATCATGGATTATTATTAGATTATCAATAGATTATAAACAGTTTACTCTTTTGCTGAATTCCTTAAATAAATAAATGTTCAATGTATAAATCGGTGGATCTGGCTTCGTCGACTTTCGGCCGCTCTCGGTCCAGTCCGGTGATATATTGAGTCGTTTATCAGCCGATCATTCTGCATGCGAAAGTAACCACTCGACTAACTGGGAATTCTGAAAAATATGACTATCAATTTCCCCGCGCGGGGGTAGACTTCCGGTTTGAAGTGCCCGCCAATACTTTTAGCGCTCCCGCCTTTTGCAGATATTATCGGGACCGGGAAATGAAACGGATTCCATATTTCAATTCGATTTTTAAATCTCTCTGCGCGAGATAAGGATACTGAAATAATTATTTCGCTATCGGAAGAGTGTTTTAATTTTTTTTGGCCGGCAGGAACGTCGTTTTGTAACTTTTGACTGTTTTGTTGTGACTGCGACTGACACGAGAAATTATGAGACAATACCATAAAAATGTATTTTTTCACGTTTTTATAAATGATCGTCAATTTTTAAACAAAACTTATCTGTTTCATTTTTGTTGACGGTCGTTATCACGTTACACTGCGGAAGTTGATTTTACTCCATTTATTCGCTATATATATCATAAATCCAAATTATACGCAAGTAACCACCTCCACGATAATACGATACTTTTGTGTTGCTGGCCGCAGCTGAAAGCACTAATACTCCTTAAAGAAACACTCGCCAGATCAGTTTTTTTTACATTTGTTTAGCCAAAACAAGGCAAACTGCTTTATTAGTGAGACCACAAATATAGTCACAAGCCGGGCGGCATCGCAGTATCGCCGTCATATTTGCCGAACGGTAAGTCACCTAATTAAATCATTTCTATCGTACAATCACACAGAAAAATTGATGTCGGTGGTCAAATAAAGAAGTGTATATCCATAAGTTAAGTATATATCTAAAAGGTTATCCTGTGAGAATAAAATTTAGGTAGAAATTGGCCTTTTTTTTACAAAGAGATGATTAATTTTTTATTATTTAATATTTTTATTGGCATTTTTAGGTACATATTAAACTATGTTTTATGAAATTTTTTTTTTTGTAAATACCGAAAATGTCCATGACTGACATGCGAATTTCCCTGATCCACGACTTTTCGAAACAAAAAAGAACGTCATGTACTTATTTAGAAATCAAACGTCTACAATATGGCATACGGATTTCTTTTTTAAAAACAATTAAACCTTTTTTTAAAACAATTAAAAGAAATAATTCGGAATTTTTTACAAATTGCTCCCGATTTTACGAAAAACAATTTTTTTCCAAATCGAATATGTAATATTTCAGATATTTCATGTTCTAATAAGTGTGTGATTTTATTTTCTGTCTCGAACAAATGAGTACAAGGGAAAGTTGTCACGAAGGAGGAGATAGACATGACGCGGGCATTTGTTTTCTTTATCATAAACTTTGCAATGTAATATTAGTTTAATACGTACCTTAATAAGTGCGAATAAAAAAATGATAATTTATTATCTCTTTGTAAAAAATTACCCATCTAAATTTTCCCTGCGTGGTGCAGCCCCTTAACTTAGTATTGAAAAAATAAAAACAGGTCTTTTACATCTCTATTTTTCGCGATTTGACATTAAATAAGTGCTCCAACGATTCAGACAACAGAAAACATTCGAGTCAACAAAGCCGCGACTAATTCGACCGTGAAGGGGTTTAAAATCACACCCCTTTTCCTCTCCGTCAAAGACCTCCCCGCGAATCGCGCCCTCAAAGGATACGTTGTCGAAATTGAAATTCTGACTGGGAGTAAATAAAAATACGCACCAGCTCGGTATCAGAATGGTCGGGTGACTTTGGACGGTGCCACTGTTGACTGTCAGTGGATTGAAATACAGCAAATTCATTTATACGATTTCTTTAATACACAGCCGTGAATCTTAGCATAGTTAAACACGGTGTGGTACAATTTATATTATTATTACATTATCAATGATGTCTTTGGTTTGCTCTGACAATAATGCAAAATCATCTTGCGCTCATTATTCCTGAGAACTTATGTTCAGATTCTATAAAGCGAGAGAAAAGATGGAAGATCACAGATTTAATTTGTTTTATATTCACATTATGTATTTTATACGCTTACATCTCGCCCATTTTATTATTTGTACCATTTATTGTACAGAAATTACTATTTTTAATATAAGGTATAGAGTATAAATGAAACACTACGTAATTGTAAGGTATTCTCACAAAATATTCAGAATCAAAGTTTCGGTGGTAACTACTTATATATTTATTTCATAAATAAATGTTTTTCAAGAAATAATTTTAGAAATATACTGAAATATGTTTTCATTTTATAAACATAAGGATATCTTTATTTCTTTTTTGCAGCATTTTTATTTATATATAATTCTATGTAGATCACCATTCGTACAAAATTTATTTCAGATCGCATTAAAAAAATAAATATTATGATATCAATATAAAACAAAAGTTCCATTTGACCATTTCGAAATTGAAGTACGGTATGTATTAAAGAACATCGCGAGACAGTGGGAAAATTTATATTTATTGCATGTGGTGATGAATAGATGAATACACGTAATAAGATGGAGGTCTATTTTTATACTAATATTATATTTATTGTATGATAAATTTTTTTCTATTACAATTAATCAAATAATTATTTTAATAGTGGTTGTTTAATTAGATAAGTGTTTATTAAAAATAATATAAGTGTTCCTGAATATTTTAATAAATTTATTTATCACTTAGATCTTTTTAGGAGTACTATAATTTTATCCATATACTTCACGAAATAATATTAAAGCGATTAAAACAAAACAGATTGTCTGATTCTTCGTGTATTTGCAAACATAATGTCTTCTATAATCTAACTTCAAAAATGGCAAAAAATGGGGCAGGCGAACAGTAAGTAGGCAAGCCTTGTCAAAATTAACGATTTTATATCTTGCGCCCAATGAGTGTGCTATTATTTTCCTAAAAGCAATACTAACTGGAATTTCACGATAAACATTTTTACGAGAGTAATAATCCTTATTATATTGCTCACGTGCCGTGGTTTACCAAACTAGTTATTAGTTATTACCTTACTCTACCGAGAAAGGCTACTGTTTGAAGCTAGTAGAAAATGAGGTAGTGTTAAGTAGCAAAGAACTGTTTGACAGCGAAAGTAGTTTAAATAAGTTACGAGATAAACTGTATTTACGTGTTGTTAAGATAGTTGCATTTTATAGAAAATAATATTTTTTATCTTTCTAAATGTTGTGTAGAACCTTAATATATTTTTGAATATTAAAAAAAATGTCTCGCTTTCTCCGCCAGTATTGAATGTGTTTTTTTTTGTTTCAGAAACGAAGGTTCCACTCTCTGCCCTCCAAGAAACTTTCCAACGGTGAGTAAATAAATCTTATTGAATTTTAAAAATCCATTCAATTCTTTGTATTAATATTTTATCCCAGCTGCCATGAAATTAGATTGGAAAATTTACAAACTAAATCAACCGAGATGTAAATATTCAATATTCAATTCGGCCTTTCGTTTTCGTCTCTCAAAAGAGGCAAATTTGCGATCAAAGCGGACAACAAAACGGCAATTACCGCAGCCGATTGAGAAATGTCGGACCGTCATTAAAAGTGCGAAATATAGTAATTCTTCTTTATCGGTGAATATAAATTTTTATAGATTTCCATTTCATCGTTTTCAATATTGGCTGCCTGGATAAATATTTATCGTGCACTCGTTCCCCTCCCTTTCCTTTCGGGACATAACACTTACATTCAGGTAAAGGGCTTTTCACGGATCAATTGACATCGAAGATTGCGAACAAAAAATGTAAGGATATTATCGATGGGGTCCTTTTATATAAATTGGTACTCATACAAGCACCGAGAACACTTTGCTCCCAGTTTCACTTTCGCCCAGATGAATCTCTAGGGTCGATGGAGCGCAGAATTAGCGCTTTATACTTTTACCATGTGCAGCCCAGTTTTTCTTTTAAAACCAAGTGAACTATTAACTCCCGTTCGTATCGCATTACCTACCCTGTGGAGATTTGTTAATTCAGACTAATTTCAGAGCTTCTATTATAAGTACTGCATACTCCCTAGAAATAAACTGCTACTAAGTTTTAATTTGTATTTACCTGTGTAAGTAAACAGTAACGGACATCAAAGGAAACTGCGAGTAGAAATTTTAATGAGACATTTTTTTTAAAAGAGCAAATAAGTTTAAATATGAGTAATTACACAGTAAGAGAAAATTAATGTTAATTATTTTATCTATGTACATTTAAAGGTTTCTACTCACAATAAGTCATCAGTCGCTTTCTTTTACATTTATATAAATATTAAAATAATAGTTAATATTTAATTAAATTAGTTAGAATTAATTTACATCGGAATTTTTATTTTGGAGAGCAATAAACTAATGTTAATACAATTCACGTTAGGTACTATAACTTTTTATTAATTATAAGTAGGAAGTGAACTACTTTTAAATATTTTTCTTTCAATACTCGCATTTTATTTCCAATTTGTATTTTAAATGAACATGTATATAATTAATACATTATTAATATAATTAACAAGAAAACACTACGTTTAAAAATTAATTTATGGCTCAAACAAATTAGCGGTTTAAATAATTTGTTTTTCGTAAAATATATATAATTTTACCATAAATTCATTTTGCAGTTTTGAAGAACGTTTAATCTCACCGCGTTTTAGGGTATGTTTGAATATTTTCTAAATGTATGAAATGTACGGTTTCGATTTTTTTTAAATCATTATTACATAATTTTAATTAATTTCGAGAACAGAGGAAAAACGGAGTTCATATCATCGCAACAGCTAATATTATTTTACAATTTTTCCGCCGGCTGCGACATTTTAAAATTCAATCCAGTCCGAATTTATTGCTAGTATTTCAAGTCTCGCGAGGGGGGCCGAATAAATTAAGTGGCGCCCCGCCCGCCCTCCGCTAGAATTCTCGAGTTTATTCAGCCCGTGCACCTTTATCAATATTCGGATTGTCGTTTAAAATCTCGGTGTATGAACGTATTCTGAATTTTAATTCCTACACCGGGATCTACCTCGCTGCGGAGGTGTCTTAAATATTCCGGCTCTAAAATTTATCCCCGAAATATGCTTCCATCTAAGCTCGCATTTGTGATTCGGGATTCGTGGAATTTTTGTTCAGCCCGTCTCGCGTTTCGACGTCTTTAAGCCGCGTGTTTCCGAATTTGTGTTTGTTTCTTGCGACGTTTCGGGCTTGCGGGACCCGCGCTGAGGCTGCCGGCTGAGTGGGTCCCTTTATGGGAATAACTGGAATAACTCGGGTTCAAAGCAAGAAGGATCGAGGGACAGAACACCTAATTACGAGGGTGGGCGCAGGCCGGGCCGTGATTTACAATTCACTCAAATGTATGCAGCGTGTACCTGCCCGACAGGGGATTTTTTCGTCTCTAATGCATCAAACATCGCGAGCCTTCCGAATATTTTGCTGCACTTTTAATAATAATAAGCTTTGTATAATTTATTAAGCACCGTTTTCGTGAGTAATAACCTCAAGGGCGCTTCATACATTAAAATTATTTTACATAACAAATAGCACATGGGCTGATGTGTTCACAAACACAACACAACACATCAGCCTTGATGATGGACCCTGCAATGGGATCCGACAAGTCGTAATAACACGGCATAATACTATATATAAATACATTCTGAGTGGTTGTGAAACATTCTTAATAATACACTGGATGACATGTGAAAAAATTTAATCTTTTTCACTCATGTTGATTGGTTGATCTACGCCACGTACAATTTCAGGGCTTATACAAATTTTATATTAATGTCTTTAATAAGATAAAATATCACATCAACTGACAGAGGAATGTCAAAATTGTAAGCACCCCAATCACGATTATTCTTTGTATTCATCATAATTCAGTGTATTCATCGTAATTGATTTTAATTTTATAATATATTTTACATAGCGCGCCTTATTTTATTTACAAAATAAATCAAAACTCACTGAATTATTATTATTGACAACAATATGCTTTTGCTTTTGATAGACGACATCTGTTTTTAGATTTTAGAAATTTTGCTATATTCTTTTTCAGTCCGCTTGAAACTCAGAACATTCCAAATTGGACGCTCTCTATTTTCTCATGTAAGTACTCGTATTCATAGTTTCTTTATGTTTTCATTGAGCTTCACTTTGACAAAATATCTTTCCTCTTAACGAGTTAAGATTGGTATTACGGTCGTTAGACATTTTTAACTGTAAATGGTTACCGATATTATATCGTATCATATGTTTTTCTGAGAAACGATTCTCAACATTTCGTTGAATTCATATTCAACGTCATCAGGAGGACGACGAAAGAAAAACAGTGCAGGATGCACTCTTAGCGAATAGATACTCTCCGAACGAACGAACGAACATCACTAGAACGATCTAGTATAAGCGATGTCACAAGAAATAAAGCTTACTTTCCTTACATCAGAGGTCTCACTGACAAAATCAGCCGGGTGTAGCTGAAATTAAATATCAAAACAATTTTCAGCCCCCATGGTTCGATCTCACGTATATTGGGTAGTGTGAAAGATAACACACCGTTCGAGCCTCCAGGTGTATACAGAGTGCCATGCGATTGTGGTGCGTTCTACATAGGACAAACCAAACGCAATATCGCTACACATTTGAAGGAATATATTGGAGCAAATAAAAACAACAACTCCAATATATCGGCGATCTGCGAACATGCATCTAAAGGAAATCTCTGTCACTTCATCAGATTTGACAAGACAAAAATCTTTTCAACAGAACCGCACCTTATACCCAGATTAGTGAGGGAATACATTGAAATATACAAACATTCCAATTTTAATAGAGATGACGGTTACAAACTATTTTGTAAAATAGATTGAATCAGCGTCGTAAGAACAGGGCGCCAAAAGTATTTGGCGACTTTGATTCAACCTTTGAGAGACGTCGCAGAAAAGTCTACTGACGTAACCAGTACATATTGCACACTAGCGTCCTCTATTGTAGAAGTGAACACTCCACAACAAAGTGCATATATTTTACGCCCCGAAAGCATTAATCATTTTGCCCTGTGCCTCCGCCGGTACAGGTCGTCCTTCTGATAACTATGAATATGAATTCAACGAAACGTCGAGAATCATTACTCGGAAAAACATACGGTTCGTATAAAATATCCGAAATCATTTACAATTAAAAATACTTTCCTCTTGTTTATATAGCATTAATTCTTGTCATTTTTTATTTCATTATTTTTTTATATTTTTCATTTGTAGGTAACGCTTTATTTATCTTTTTTCTTTTCATCTCCAGCGCAATAACTCAAATACTTCCTTTTTTTTCCACTGGTTTATTGTTAAGCCTGCACTTTTTATGCTCGAGATGAATGATTTGAATTAACGATGATTATAATCAATATATATATAAAAAGAAACCCGTGTTTCCCTACCCGCAAGTTTTCTCCACAACCAGCCACAACCACCCAACGGTGGTTATGGTGGTGGATAGCCCATGGTGTCATATTGAAAATATGCGAGTTTAGTGGGAGTGGCTGTGCGTGGGTGGGAGTGAGTGACGAAAATGTGCTTTCTAGCACATTGTTTTGTTATGGGAAGGCCGCAAATACTTTAGATTGTTTCAAAATAGGCGCGTCGAGTGTGTCGGTGAGTCCAGAACTTTCCGGAAAAACCTGCTCTAGAAATGTTCTGGAAGGAGAAGGTTCTAGAAAATTCCCGAAAGTTCTATAAGGTTCTGAACTGAGTGGCGGAATGTGTCGGTGTGTCTAGAAGGTTCCTATACATTCAACAAATTTCTTGAAAGTTCTGGAAGGAGAATGTTCTAGAAGGTTCGCGAAAGTTCTATGACGATCCAAACAGTGTACTAAAAATCTATGCGGGCGAAGCCGCGCGGGCACAGCTAGTAAATATTAACAGACATTTACATAGTATCTACATATATTTTTATAAAAATAATTACTATAATAATAATGTAATATAACTTACGTACCATCATGCCGTTTCTCCGCGGGGGTAGGCAGAGAGCATGGAGCACCACACTCTTCTGTACTGACATGTACCTCTCGACTCATTCACATTCATGCATCTTTGCATACAAGCTCGACGATGTTGAGACTCCTAACAGGATCATGCTCCAGTATCTGATTAATCTGGTCATGCCACATCTTCCGCGGTCATCCTCTCTTTCTGGTGCCGTCAACATTTGTGTCATATATTTTTCTTACCATTTTTCCTCGTTCATTTGCTCAACATACCCAAACCATCTGAACGACGCATTTTCATTCTATTGACTATGCTAAAATCAGCTTTAGATTATTTCCTTACATCTTTATTCTTTACTCAATCATTAATAGATTTTCCACATATATGTCTATCTCTTCTCTACCGCATTCAGTCTACTTTCGTTCCTTTCAGGCCATTTCCAGAATTCACTTCCGTACACTTCCCGCAGTCACCTTCCTCTCGTTGTCTTTTTCAGTCTTCCCTCTTCTGTCGAACGAACTTCCCAAGTACATAAACTCACAAATGTTATTTTTAATATAACATTTGTTATAAAATTGAAACAAAATATTAAAATTTTCTCAAAAGTTTTACTACGCGGAAATAAGATAAATCAGTCTAATAATAATGTACCCCGATGTATGCGTTAGGTTGATATTATTTCGCCGCGCGGAACTTAAGACAATTTAGTTACGGTGGATTTCAAATTAATCTCCTGTGTCCACGGCTCTCTACGTACAGCTCTAAAACAAATTTACAACCTTAGTGGTATAAATTAAAATACTCTGCAAGTGGTAAAGCGTTCGCTAAAACCATTATACGCTTTTCGCCGTGCAATAAAAAGAAAGTCAAAGTAAACTCTGAGTTCACCGTGCTAAATTACCATTTCCCTACCGTATACCAAACCTAACCTAACCCGCCTCGCAGCGAGAAGATAATCGGCGCTTTCTACAATGAAGCTTGGCCAGCCTTTTAAAACGCCTGCACTTTTAGCTTTAGTAATGAAAAAATATAGTTTTACGTTTTATCTGGAAAAATTTAAAGTGTTGTAAATGTTAGAATAAATATTTTCTCTTCTTTTATCTTCTTCTTCTTCTTGTGGTGCCATTTCCTATCTGAGGATGGCAATCATTCTGGAGATTACCACTTTATTTACCACCGCATGGAACAATTCAGTCACTTTATACACAGGTTACACTTATACCAGTCCCTCAAGTTAAGCAGTCATGAGATTCTTCCTATGCTTCTTTTATCATTTATTTTCCCCTGGATGATGATTACAACATTTTGGTGCTCTCATAATATGTTCGAGATACTCAAGCTTTCTTGTCTTAATAATCCGAGTAGTATGTTCGAGATACTCAAGCTTTCTTAATAATCCGCATAATATGTTCGAGATACTCGAATTAGATAATACTGCTAAGTAACTTCATTAAGTAATTCGGGTAAGAAAAAATGTATAAAACTGCTTATTACTTTTTTTACCGTCTCCATTTTGTACAACCCAGTGCAAAATCCTAAAATCCAAAGAATATAAATTCAAAGAATAATAAAGTATTCCCTTAAACAACACTCAATATTTTCCAAAGAACACCGCATTGTATTAGATTTTTCATGCTTTGTTTACTTAAACGCAGAACTACAACAACTTCGATCGAATTTTCTTAATCGCATTCAGTTGGGAAATTGTTTTACAAAGCCCGATCCTCACAAGGATTACACAAGAATACCGAGAACCGTCAAATCACGTCATGCATGTAAAAAGACACTCGCATTTTTCAGCATTTGTAGACGTTTTTTGTTCAATTTTTAGTAAGTTCCACAACACCACATCTATCCTTACTGAAAATTCACTAAACGGAGCTTTGTAAATCTGGGTTACCTGGTACTATCTGGCACTAGGTTTTGCCTGCCAAGCAATTTTGAAACTTATCTTTATTCACACACAAGACCACGGTTGCGTGAAGGTTACAATCCAGTTTAAAAATATTTATCTAAACAAAATCTTTGTTTGAGTGCTTTCTCTAGCACATTTTTGGTAAACTTTAATATGAATCACTTTTACAAATTCTTCTGCATTCAAATATCTTAATAGACATAATATCCTAATGTCTTTCTGTTTATCATGCATAGGCAATTTTAAAAGCAAAGTCGCAATGCCGACTACTCCTAACCCAGCACATCTCACTTATGCTATTATAAAGTGTGCTAATATTTTGCTAATGTAGAAAATATTGTAAAATATTTGTCACGTACTTTGTGTACGTACAAACCTCAATAAGCCCTCCGACAGTTGCGCGTCAGAAAATGAGCGCAGGAAAATTGCGCACCGACAATAATGCGCAATATATGATTAAATGAGGACATTAGTTCTCATGTGTTTCATTTTAGAGTGTTTCACTGAAAAGTAAAAGTAACTATAATTTCAATTCGAATAAATTCAATATTCGAAGCAATTATTTTAGGACAATGAGAATGTTTATTGACAAAAAAAAAATAGTTTCCATTCTCTTTTTCTAAAAAGTCATTTTATTTTTATAAACAATATATTTTTAATTCTGTAATTTTTTACAATTTTCTAAAATTTAATTTTGTTTACCTGGAGAGCATTTTACTGTTTACATTCCACTATAGCACACGACGGATTAACCTGCCTCCTTTACCACAGACCTTGTTCTAGTTAAGGAGGCAGTGATTAACTTTTACATTTACCTAAAAAACAATCATAAAATGTAAAAGTATATTACTACATACCTACTCAATAAGTAAATAAAAAAATCTTTTAAAATTCAAGACACATCAACGAGATTAAATCACCTCAAATACGCACCACTCGTTGTCCTGAAAAATCCACGCGAGCACGAATTTACATAACTCGCAGTTCTTTCTTCAGCGTTATCAAAGATAACGCCGAAGTTCATTTCACTCGACCGGCCTTTTGTTGGTGCTCGCATGAAATTCCAAAAACCGAGCAATGCTAATATCCGAGCGAGAAAAGATGAAGAATTTTCGGAGGGATGGTTATTGGGGGGCGGCGCGCGGGGAATTCAGGAAACTTCCAGCACTCGGATGAATATGTAAATGTTGGAGCCAGGAGAAGAATGTCTGTCATCTTAGTTCCACCAACCCCAACCCCTTGCGACCTTCCGTGTTTAGCTTAGTTTACCTTGTTCTCTCGGCTTACATGTGTTGGGATGTAACGGAATTATTACACTCTGAATTCAGTGCTGTGTTTGTAGTAGTGTGTAATTTATATTAATACTATATTTCTGTTAATTTTAGATCTTGATTGCGTACGACATATCTATTTATTTGACAAGCTGAATTTTAAATAATATTTACCTCTACATTAAGCACCGAGGCCTGCTTTTTACCATCGTCGAGGGAAATATTGAAGGCAACAATCGCTGAGGCCGCCCGAAATCAAGCTACATAGACCAAGTTATTACAGATGTACGCTGTAGCATCTACCAATAAATGAAGAGGCTTACAGGTGACAGAGAAGTGAAGAGATAGAGTGCTTGGTGCAGATCAATTCTTTGATTGTGATCCAAAAAACACCTCTATGCGAGCTTAATATTTTATATTTTTTCTCTATTTATGTTTCATATTTGTTGTTATATTACCTACTGTAAACAAGATAATTTTAGCGTGCCTTGTATTTAGAATAATTTATAATTAGCTTACTAAGTTAGCATCATGCCATTTCCAACATGAGTCAGCAGAATGGGTTAAGTACAACTTCTATTATTTTTATTTATTCTGTTCTGTCACGAAATTTTCATTATCTTCCACTTATTCTATTTTCGATACAATCAATACATACTTGCTTCTATATTCCATATCTATCTTGTTATTCTCTACCCATCCGTTCATTCCTTTTTAAACCTATTCTCTACGCCACGATCAGTTGTTTTACCTCTTAATTTTTCATCATTAACTTTATCCACAATGCCCATTACTGCATGTACATCTTAATGACCTTATCACAGGTTTACCTTTGTTTCTTTTTTGCGGTATGGTGTATCTTACATTTTTTGTGTCGTGTGTTTATAAGGAGAGCAATAGATGTACGGTAAGGAAATAAGTAGTAACATCTTTGGGGGATGCAATACTGAATAATAAAAATCTTACGGTGCTTCCAACGAAAGAACATGATTTAAAACTTCCCGGTAAGCATCGCATCTGAAGTTCATATAACCGATGTGCACGTAATTTGATGCATAAATTCGTCTCTCTATGAGATTGAAGTAACTTATATAATGCTGATTCCTGCGCACAGCATTTCAGAAGGCTGCAAGTCAACCCCAGAGGCAGTACACTGGTTAATAAGCCTCTTTAATTGCAAAACAAGTTTACAAATTTACAAAATAACACATACACAATTGTTTAAACTAAAAAAATAAATGTTCATTCTGAAATCAACATCACATGTCTTTCCTTTGGAGACCATTTTAGCGTTAAATATTGTAAAACGCAAGTGATTATACAATAAGTTATTTTATTTTAATTGGGAATATTTCAAACAAACAATATATACATAATATCGTTCTAAATTCCATCGCAACGTTGAAAATAAATTTTAAAAACTACTTCACTCCCCGACAAATACAGAATACATTAACAAGTCAAAACTCGTTATCGGTGTAACATCCGCTGGAGTTATTAACTTTTTGGAAAAGCCTGTTTTTCCAACAACAAAGCCTCTCCGCCGCCGTCACGTGGTTTAATTATTAGCCAATTCAGGGAGTTGATGATTACCACCCGGTAGAATTAATCAAACATGGGGGCTTATTTAAAAAGTGTGTAGGTCTAAAACCTGTAAAGGCTTTCGCACGGAAACATCCCCCATCTACCCTTACTGAGCCTCTCCGAGGACGTTATGTTCAATTAAGCGCGTTGAATTTTTTGCGTTATTTAATTTTAATCATGATTTATTCGCATATGTTATGTTTTTGTACTCTCTTCGGAGTACTGATTTTTTTTAATGTGAATGAGAACACGGAAATAAGTCAGCTAATATTTATAAATTTACCAAATAAGTCCCAAAAGATTTAAAGAAAATTAATTTAAAATAAATTATATGTACTTAGAAAGACACAAAAAAAATTAGTTACCATTAAGGCCGGCGCCACACTGAGTTTGGCGCCGGCGGAAGATACGCCCTATCTTCCACCGCGTCTTTGACGACGCGTCAAATCCGCAACCGAATTAGCAGTTACATATAAAATTCCGTGGCGGATTCATCTGCAACTACACACGTGCGGACGATTTGTCGAATGTGGCGCTTTGGATTTAAAAACATGAGACGCGACATCATCGATTTTACGTTGATGTAAATTCCGCGGTCGGAGAACAGAACAGATGCCGAAACGAGCGTTCCCCCAGCGGATCGACCGATGATCCGCACAGTATTTTCGATAAACGCATATTGAACGTAAATAAATGTAGCAGCGTTCCGCGACGTCAAAGACGTGACGGAAGATACGCCTAGTATGGCACCGGCCTTATAAATATTAACATATAAACAAATATTAATTTTGAATGAAAATTTTACTTATAAATCGGTTGTCATCGATATGTGCTAGTATGTTTTATTTAATCTAATTAATTTTGTGGTGAACGAAGTCTGTTTTTAAAACGAATCTAAATTTTTTCGTGATGTTTCAGAATGCAGATCCAGAAATTAAAAGTATTCGGCTATAGTCGTCACTAAAATTTGAGTAAATTAAAAATAAAACAGCATTTATTTTTCCATACTTTAGATTATATATACTTGTATTTCAAAAGACCCAACGCAATTTCAAATTCATAATAAATTGAATTTAAAAATTTACATCAGTATAGAAAATTCAATATCGATACTTAGAAAAACATTCCGCCACTTATATAATATAGATTGAAATGAAAAGAGTTATCTTTATCATGGAGACATTCTAACATATATTTTTCCTTACTGAACTTCTATCAGTCGAAGTTATGTGAACTTACACAATAGCAATAAATTAATATAATGTCGAAAGTTTTGAGTCTTGTGCACCTCACGAGTACTCGACAGGTCAATGTTGAATTATATGTTATTCTGGAATCCAACAATTTTCGCAGGTAAAGGACATAAGAAGTGTATGCGTGGATGATTTTAAGATATTTTAAAATAAGTTTCAATAAACTTAATCGCGTATTGCACGTAATATCGACAGACGAAAATTTTATATCGAAGTTTTTGTAAGCAATAGGATCCGAAACTTCGTCCAGAAAGGTCGTAATAACACGGCGTAATACCCCAGAAGACTCAAACCAGAAGATTCTGTGTGACCATGAAAACCTAAGAACATTCTTAAAAGATAACTATTTGTAAAAAGGACCTGTATAATATTCAATTTACTATTAACACTTTTCCTTATTTCCAAAATTGCTAATTTATCAAACTGTATAATTTGTGTGTAAAATTTCTAAACTCTTATTAATACCAACAGAAAGGTATATATCCAAAAGTAGTTATAATTACTATTCCGAATTTTTTAACCATCTTTTGACTATGGATCATTCTTTTGATATTAATACGGGTTTACAAATTTATGAGAATGTAGTCGAAGCAAAAGTGGTGTGCCAAGATAGAAGAATATGGCGTTCTATCCTCTCTGCCTATCCCTGCGGGGAAACGGCGTGATAATTAGTTAGTTACAAATTTTACACACCCATTATACAGAATCACAGTTTCATAATTTAGAAATTTTGGAAATTAGTAAAAGTGTTTATAGTAAATTGAATATTATAAATATCCAGGTCCTTTTTACAAATAGTTTTCTTTTAAATTTGTTTTTATGTTAGTAGGTACTTTATTATTATTCATTTTCCATAAATAATTTTTATATTTTAATTGTTTTTACTTCGATTTTTTATTTCTAATTTGTATTAATATGAACATCCTGACGAAGGAGCCATGGGCTCCGAAACATGTTGATATTTTTCAATACAAAAGCGGTGAAAACAAAGTTATTTTTTATTAATTATATTAATAATGTCACCACAAAATTATTTTGCTCTTCTTGAAGAAGTCATTATAAAACTATTCAACTAACATAATAACATAATAACATAATGTTGACTGCGGAGTTATCGATTTTTAAATATTAGAAGGTAACATTCCACGAACGTGAAAATGTTAGTTCCTTGTTAGACGTAGATGTTGCGCCGGTACCTGTGTACGACCGGCGTTGGAGCCGCGCCAGCGGAGGAGGTATTATTGAACCCCCAGGTAAATAACTCTGACATAAGCAACCGAGCAACTCTTGTACCTGAATTTACTGAAATATTTTATAGGTCATAAAATACGGAATCATGAAAGTTATCAAAGTACCATCAAATTCATAAATCTTTAATGAGGTTCTCAGAAAAGTTCTGGGTCCGATAAAAAAATGGGACCGTAAAATAATAATTTGACACATTTACGGTGCTTATAGTGCAATGATTAACTTTTTTATATGCGTTTCCGCCTTTTATAGGCGTTAGAATTATACTTGTATTTAATAATAAAAACTCGGTTATCAGTAGAATCATAAACTTATTCTTGCAATATGAGAATTCTCTTGGAATTGACTTATTCGCAGACACAAAGTATATTCTTAAGCAGAACTTAAAAAAATGAATTGATAGGCTTGAAACCAACGCACAACGTACATGTAAACACACACACCCATACATAGATAAACACACACACACACACACACACACACACACACATACACACACACACATACACAAACACACACAAACACATATTAAACACTTCACCTTTAACTAAGTAATTTTAAAGATTTTATTGTAAACGTTTAATAGATGTATGGAGCAGATATTTTTCAAATGTTTAAATCTTTTTCTTTGTAAAATATTTTCATGCATTGTAAACTTCAATTCGGATAAATAAAAAATATTTTAAAAATAAAAAATAGTTACATAGTAATATAAATAATATTTTTTTAGATAAATTATGCTCGGCTTTTTTTCTTATAACTAACCGGATTTGAACTCCCACTTGTAACGTGACCTTGCCTGTCTACCTAAAGCTAAATACCTAACTATAAAGTTTAATAATATAAGTTTTACGAAAAGCCCAAAGCTTGAGACTTTAAGCTACCGAATTAAGCTTTATTACGACTTTTGTGACTTTTAAGCACACACTTTATGCTTTAAGCTTCTAGATGAAAACTTAAGTCGAACTTAGAACTTCGGAAGTATATTTACATGAAAGCTAATATTATTATTTTTTTTGTTAAGAATTTATATTTTCAAAATTGGCCAGTCGTGATCTATCTAGTGGTTAGGAAAATTCCCCCTCCGTTGTGTTCGTAGCTATCCAAAATTCTTTTGATTCGTATTCTTATTAACGCGACTAGTCTAATATAGAACGAATTCTTACCCAACTATGGAAACAACAAACGCACGTAACTAATCCGTACTCGTAATTAACATAACGGATTTATTTACTAAAGATGATAGAACGCCTAACCGTTATCGACACGAAATCCACGTATAATCTTCGAACACTTATAGACGAAATGCCAGAGACATAAAACATATTTCCGAAATTACTTTGGCCCTTCTAGAAACCGTTCCAGAATTCTACAGTTTCGCCTATACGAGAGATAGCCGATATCGTCCACGTCCTGAGTTGGCCTAAAAGCCAACAATATGCGGCGTAGCTGAGGAATAAACGCTAGTAGCAAAACTTCCTTACATTGTACCGCCATAACTATAATACCACCGGGTTTAAAATACTGAAATATAAAACAATATAATCGTTGCCAAGTTAGCGGCATACGCTAAAGATTCCGCCCGCCTTGATTATCAATACCTCATAATAGCAGCTTAGAACAGTGTTAGCACAACCACACGCGGTACCCATTTATGACGGATTTACAAGATATAATAGCATACGTTATATTCAAAAACACAAGTAAGAAACCTACCGATAGCACGTCCCACGTTGTCCGATCTGCTCAATCTGTTCACAGTACATAGTGGGAGAAGACAAATATATTTATAACAACTAAGGCGCATCCAGAGGCTCGGGGTAAGCTTTGTCTGACATTATCACAGCCCGAGATTCTAAGGGAATGGAAGATACAGTTTTGTAAGTGAAATTTAAGAAGTGTCTAACCACTTCTGTTCAAACGCGGATTCTAGATGCCCCCCCCCCCCCTGTAGGGGGGTGGGGGATGCGGCCCCAGAGCATCGCCGCATCCGGTGGTTAACTCCTGTTTAGATATAACCTCCCACGCTAAGCTGCAGACCAAAACCAACCCGAGACTCTGTTGCCTCTGCTGGGATCCATTCAGCGTCCTTGTCCTCCTGGCGACAAACATATCAGGAAGTAATCCCGCGTCTGATATTAAGGTTTGTATATTGTCCCGCGGGGCAGTCAAATTGACTGGTGTATAATGATGGGGATCCCACGTCGCGGCTACATGGGCCGGATTATTATTATGTATACTGCTGATTAAAGGGCTGAATGAACTAACTGGGTGGCTGGAAAAGACTCATCCCTGAGTGCGTCAGACAGAGCCATGTTAGCATCGCCAATTATAGTTGATGTGATTGATCCCACGGTGTAGTCTAATTGACTAGAGATATTAAAGAGATAGTATAGATGTGGATGATCCCACGGTGTAGTCTAATTGACTAGAGATATTAAAGAGATAGTATTCCAGAGTGAATGTTATGGTTAATTGTGTGGTTCCTGATATGTATGTCCTGTGCCAGAGGAGAAGGGCTCCGAAAGGCTCCTGGTATACAGCAGTATAGTAAAGATGATTAATGATGTGTCAGGGTGAGATGTCAACTGGCATTCCCGATCAGGATACTCGTTCAAATAAATCAGCTTCTATTCAAGATATAACCATGGAGATCTGGATTCGATGACACCGAGGACGACCAAGCATCGAGGTTCTTCCCACCAGCGTGTTACGGGTGAGTTCTCGACGCCGAGGTATAGGAAACAGCCGCATATTCTTGAGCCGTAGCCTCTCTATTCTAAGGATGGTATGCGTTAAGCTGCCCATGTTGTACGCCCACCTGGCGTGTCACGACACTTTGATCGCCACGATGCGAAAGAACCCCGATCTCCCTCCTTTCATAATCAATTCTGTCAGTCACGACAATCAGATTGGTGATGAGTGATGAAACTATTTTAGTACAGTAAAAATTATAATGTACATGATGGAGAAATAGCTGTCACTCCTGCATTCAGAACATAGAGGTTTGAAATCAATAGCCCCGCGACGATCAATCGCTGAGATGCTTCCCACCAGCGTGTTACGGGTGAGTTCTCGACGCCGAGCTATAGGAAACAACCGCATATTCTTGAGCCGTAGCCTCTCTATTATAAGGATGGTATGCGTTAAGTTGCCCATGTGGTACGCCCACCTGGCGTGTCACAACGTATCGATCGTCACAGCGTCAATGAATTTCGACCTCCCTCCTTCCATTAGCAAATCTTACAATGTTAAGATTCTTTTCATTAGTAATTTTAAATATGTTTAAGTTTTGCACACAAGCACCACGTTCAACAGATGACAAGAAGAATAGTAATAGTAAAAGGTCCTTAGCTGACAGAAGTTGAAGTTCTCTGCAAACTGTCCATATCCTCTAGTAACGCCTTCAAATGATGTTCTCCCTGTATGTGTTTTCCAATAACAGCTTTCCAGTCATGTATTTAAAGTAACGTCATCCTTGTGTGTGTGTGTACTACAATACGGCCTTCTAGTTAATGATTCCCAAAAATGTGTTTTCCTTGTATATATATATTTCAATATCAACGCCTGTAAAACTGTATTAGATCCTAGAAACAAAAGGACTATTCCCTCTACGCCGAGTACATGCAGAACATAAACCCCTTCAATCTAGTTCATCCACGGTTATGCAAAAAGGCGAAAGAATAGTAATAGTAAAAGGTCCTTAACTGACAGAACTTGAAGTTCTCTGCAAACTGTCCATATCCTCTAGTGGCGCCTGTGTTTTCCAATAACAACTTTCCGGTCATGTATTTAACATAACGTCCTCCTTGTGTGTATGTGTGCTGCAATATCTGTCATCCAGTTAGTGATTCCCAAAATAGTGTTTTCCTTGTATATATATTTCAATATCAGCACCTGTAAACCTGTATAGGATCCTAGAAACAAAAGACCATTCCCTCTACGCTGAGCACATACAGAACATAAGCCCCTTCAATCTAGTTCATCCACGGTTATGCAAAAAGGCGAAAGAATAGTAATTGTAAAAGGTCCTTAACTGACAGAAGTTGAAGTTCTCTGCAACCTGTCCATATCCTCTAGTGGCGCCTGTGTTTTCCAATAACAACTTTCCAGTCATGTATTTTAACATAACGTCCTCCTTGTGTGTATGTGTGCTTCAATATCTGTCATCCAGTTAATCATTCCCAAAAAAGTGTTTTCCTTGTATATATATTTCAATATCAGCACCTGTAAAACGGTATAGGATCCTAGAAATAAAAGACCATTCCCTCTACGCCGAGCACATGCAGGACATAAACCCCTTCAAACTAGTTCATCTACGCCGTATAGTGATATCACAAGCAGACATAAACAATATAATTACAAGTATGCTTGCGTCCTCCCCCACCTTGGTGGAAATATTCGCATTCGTATTCACCGAATAGTAGGCGTGACATTCGTATTCGTGAAGGTAGTATTCGTCGCATCAAGGTAATTATATTTACAAGTATGTTCAAGTTACCCCACCTTGGTGGAAATATTCGCATTCGTATTCACCGAATAGTAGGCCTGGCATTCGTATTCGTGAAAGTAGTATTCGTTGCATCAAGGTTATTATATTTACAAGTATGTTCAAGTTCCCCCACCTTGGTGGAAATATTCGCATTCGTATTCACCGAATAGTAGGCCTGACATTCGTATTCGTGAAAGTAGTATTCGTTGCATCAAGGTAATTATATTTACAAGTATGTTTAAGTTCCCCCATCTTGGTGGAAATATTCGCATTCGTATTCACCGAATAGTAGGCCTGACATTCGTATTCGTGAAGGTAGTATTCGTCGCATCAAGGTAATTATATTTACAAGTATGTTCAAGTTCCCCCACCTTGGTGGAAATATTCGCATTCGTATTCACCGAATAGTAAGCCTGACATTCGTATTCGTGAAAGTAGTATTCGTTGCATCAAGGTAATTATATTTACAAGTATGTTTAAGTTCCCCCATCTTGGTGGAAATATTCGCATTCGTATTCACCGAATAGTAGGCCTGACATTCGTATTCGTGAAAGTAGTATTCGTTGCATCAAGGTTATTATATTTACAAGTATGTTCAAGTTCCCCCACCTTGGTGGAAATATTCGCATTCGTATTCACCGAATAG